>BJCM01156532.1:0-36720 GCA_018326385.1 Flaveria bidentis
ATTTAATTAAAAATGATAGAAAAAAAATAATTATTTTTAGTTTAATTATATAAATAAAAATAAAAAAATTCTAAATATATGGATACAAATTTTTTATTTCTCCTCCTTACTTTTAAATCACCATGAATCGAGAGCTAAAAGTGGCAAGATCTAGATTTATTATTAGGAGAAAATTGAATGAAAAGGAAAAAAAACTTAAATAATGAATAATATATTGCAAATTATTAAAATCATGGGTTGAATGGAACTTCATTTACTATTGGTTCGGTACATCACATATAAGCCCACAATTTTTTTTTCTTCAATTAGCTTAGTTGTCAACACGTTTTTCAATTATTTTCATTACGGTCCACTTTTAGAATTAAAAATAGTATATTTTATCTTAAACTTATAATAATAAGATATAAAATTTACATAGATAAACAATTATATTTATCTACTACAATATAGTTCTATAAGATATATTCAGTACTTTAAATGTGTTTTTAAATGAGAATTCAAATAAAAAATCTCGAAAAGATAAGATAAGTATCTCCTCGACGATTTACTAATCCTCTTGGCTCTAACTCCATAAGATATTATTCTTGGGTTCTTTTAACATCATAATATGTGTGGCTTCTACTTTAAAGAGAATCAATATATTTTCATTACTCTTATGAATGCGTATTTAAGTTTTGATGTTTAACATTATATTTGAATCACTGTCATTGAAAATTTACCATTCATGTGTTTTCTATATTCTTTATACAATCATTCCATTACATGCTCCCTGAAATGCACCGTTTTCCAAACCAAAGACTAAGTTCATGAAGACCACAGAAAATTTATTAATGAAGATAATTTTCTTATAACAGTGATCCAAGCTAATATGAGTTGAACCATTAAGAATAAAGAGACCAAATTCAAAAATGATGTAATTGTCACTGATGAGTAGAAAGCAAATAAGACATCAAAAGAAACAAGAAGTAGTTTTTATTAATATGATATCTTTAGGTGGAAGTTAAATTTTGATAAAAGTGACATCGAGAAATATTATTGATGCATTTTATCACAATTTGAATGAAAGCGAAAAGAATTATATTAATAAACTTAAGGAATTTTAATTTTATCATTTGATCAAACTATTAGGATTTAAATATTTTTTTATAACAAACAACAAATATTATAAGTACGGTTATCCAAACTTGTAACCAACATGAAATGGAATTTAAATTTTATCTTTTTTCTTTTTGTAACCAAACTTGTGGTGAAAATTCATGTACATCTATTTAATTATTTGGAACGGCATTAGGTCGTAATTGTTAATTACAATTACAATAAAATAATAAAACGTGTCACTTTTAGTATTTTAATAGTTTAATTTAAACTTTGTTTTTGCTTGTTTGGTTCTGTTGGAGTGGAGATTGGACCCCTTTTTGGTAAAAGGTCGCGCCATGACTTGTTGGACGCTCATTTCTACAAGTGGCGGTAGAACTACTGAACTTTTACTGGTTTAATTTTAATTTAATTTATTTATTTATTATTGTTTTTTTAACAGCAACTACTAAATTAATTAGTATAGAATAAACAACGTTTAGATATTCTAAAAATTACCAATAATTCTTAGTCCAACTGGTTAAAGTGAGATATCCATAACATTAAATAAAAGATAGAGGTCATGGGTTCAAGTCTCACTCTAAGCAAAAATGCTCAGAGTTAAACCAGTGAGTTTTCTTAGCAATGAGTTTCCTCCTGTGGGGGTTGGGGTGCAGTCCCGACTGGGAAACGAATAGATGAGCCTGATTACTCAATCTTTTTAATTTTTTAAAATAATTAAAATTTATATGTATTTTAATTTATTATATCACCTGTTCAACTAAAAATTTTAAGTTATATATATTTATCACTGTCAATGTGATACTAGTCTATTTGATAGAGGCACATCTCTCTTAAATCGAAGGTCATAGATTCAGAGTCAAGCATGATTTATATCAGCGAAATTTAGGAGTATATTAGATTTGTCGTTCCAAAAATATCTATTTATTATTACTTTTAGTCTTTATAATTTTTGTTCATTATTATTATTATTATTATTATATTATTATTATTATTATTATTATTATTATTATTATTATTATTATTATTATTATTATTATTATTATTATTATTTATTTGTGGTGGTTATGAATGCTCAAAAAATGGCAAAATAGGAAATAATCGAAAACCAAATCGTATTCGTAATGACAAAAATCTAATCAAATCGTGAATTTGATTTTCACTTCAGTTATTGGCTAAGCAAAATCTATATTATCCGGTTTCATTATCCGTAAACCGAATAATAAACAGTTTAATAGGTTTAATCGGAAAAATAAATTGACTAAATTAGTTTAAATGGTTTAAAGAGTTGAATTATGTTCTTTTAAGTCTATTTTCAATTTCAAAAATTATGACAAGTAATAAAGGGGTGTGTATTTCGAATTCGTTATAAAATTTAAACTTCAAACCTAATAGCTAAACTAGTTCCGGTTACTTATTCAATACTCAAAACCGTTAACCACCGCTGTGTCACATCACATCTCCCTCAAAAACAACGGACACCTCCAACCATGGGTGAGAAATTTGTAACCAACCAATCCTTATGTTTCACCACAACTCACCACCAATCCTTAAAAACCACCAACCCTTAGCAGTTAACTCACTACCATCAAAAAGCACAACTCAATTACTTTAAATCAAAACATGCAAAACCAGACTTAAAATATAACTTATATGTAATATACTTTCCCAATTCAACATGATTATTATTAACATGAGCTATTAATTGTCAACAAATATATTGAAAAACAGAAACTGATATTAACATCAAATATATGGTTTAGTTTTCAAATCGAAGATGATACCCACTAACGGAGTATGATTGTAGAAGTTTATTATTGTAGAATACTTGAAAATAAACTTGAATAATTTGAGAGTCGTGAAAATTATTTTCAGATCGAAATTATTCAGTGGTTTACCAGAATAAATCAATCGGATCTCAGACGAGATCAAGAATAGTTTGACTTTTTTGTGATTTTCATGAACCAGAAGAAGAAAAATTCGAGAGAGAAATCACCAAATTGATGATCTAATTCGATGTTTAGGGAGAAACGGGAAAATTTGCCATTTGACAATTTTATCAATTTTTATTTTTATTTTAACTAACCATTAAAAATGTATTTTTCCACTCGAATGCACATGTGAAATTCTAGAAAATCAATTCGAATGTGTTTTTAATGAAGCCATTTTTACTAAACTACTATTTTTTCAGCTTGACCCCAGCTAGGGACTTTGTCCCTTGGGACCCGCCAGGGGCTTCCGCCCGTTGGACCCCGCTACCAGGGGCCCTGCCTCGGACCCCGCAAAGGGGTTGTTGCCCCCTTGAACCAACATTAGTTATGGGATATGCCCCTAAGAAGGTTTTCAACATCGAAGATCATAATAAAGTCAAACAAGTGTGCAATCAACACCTTCTAACTTGTGTAATGGATAATATGATCATATTAATCATTAATTAATCCAATTACACAAAAATATCTAACAATTATGATATGCATTCTTTATTGATAGCAATAACTTAAAAAACAGTTGTTTTCTTAGATGGAGCATATGTTAAAGTCAGATTTTGATCTACACCACTCTAACTTTTACCTAATTACCAATACACCCAACCCTTACTGAAATAACACTTTCGGTTACTTTCACTATCTTATTGTGATTTTTTAAAGTTTTTTTATAATATGTATACCCTCTTATTTAAAAAGGAAAACATTGAAAACAATGCAAATATCCTCCTCTTTTATTCATCTTCTCTTTAACACACGAGTTACATTGTTTAGAGCATTCACAACATATTCTTCATCTTTATCCATATAATTGCACTAAAATTCACTATTTTTTTCTCTCTTCTTTTCAACTTTATCATTACTTTTTATTTCTTATTTACTTAACCACTTAAAATATATTAAAAACATTATAGGGTTTGAATAGTGTTTTCCAAAAATACAGATTAAACAGTAAATTTCTCATATTCTTAACTCACAATCACTTATAATCATACCATATTATACAAAGAATACACTCACATAAATCTAGAAAACAAGTTGTAAGTGCTCTTATTATAAACCCCTTAGGATTGAATTAAAAATCAAATAAGTGGGAGATCTGGTTTATTTTTGTTTTTTTGAATGTGATTCTTCTTCTTTTTTGTAATAAAAGGATATATTTGTCATTATAAAGAAACTCCATATATTTTTTAATATTTGTTAAATAAACTGATTAAAAGCTGGGTATCCTACTCTATTTTCTAAACACACCATACTTTACTATATTAATTATGTTTTGACAACAACCACACCAATCAAACATGAGTTAAACATAAAAATTATTTAGTATTTGATATTTCAAAGGTGTTGTTAAATATAGTACTTCAAGATCGTTTGAGGGATGGTGAATACAACACAAACACACAATGAGAAGAGTTGTTTAAGAACACTTAATAGATCAAATAGGAAACTGGTAACATAATGGTTTGATACATAGAAGCAAATATGAGATAGAACAACACAAGTATTTGTTTTCAAGAATGATATATATTGCTCTCAAGTTTTTTACAAGTGTTACAAAGCATAAAGAAAGATACAAGGACCTGAGATACTTTACACTACATCCTATAGGCGGTCATACTTAGAAGGCCAACTGGAAACATATGATCTAGACAACAACAAAATCAAATGTAGAGTCAAAAGGCAGATGCCTTTTACCTATTGACTATGACATGCCATGGCTCACATCCTAATATATTACAACAGACTCAAGACCTTAATGTATAGTTACCAAAAGCATGGGACTTTTCACCAACTTGTGAAAGTTGGTGAGTCAACATGGTTGCAACAGAAAATGGTCCACCTTTATGATAAAGTACATCAGACAAAGCATGTCTCAAAAGTCTTCAGAAGAAATTAGTTTTCACTTTTTGGCTTCAGAAGACTTTTTCTTTGAAGCTTTGGAAGACTTCACTTTTGGCTTCAGAAGATGTTGGTCTTGGTTTCGGAAGATTTTACACTTAGAATATTTTTGATGTTGGGTGTTAAACATTTGAAGCATTTCTACTTGATACTTTAGTACATGCATGCAGGAGAGACTTTGGATGTTTTAGGTGCATCAGCCTTAAATAAAAGCTTACAAACTCCCCCTTGGGTGATGCTACTAAAACATTTAAAGACCTTAGATGTTTATAGTCCTCATCATGATGATGACCATACCCTTCTTCATTAGATGGTCAGGATCACTTAGACTTTCAAAGTGTGTTATCATCTCAAAGAGATCATGTAGAGGTAGGCTAAACTTGTCTTTCCATGTGTAGACATCTTGATCTATGATTACATGTCATCTTTCTGGATTTGTAGTGAAGGTGCAGGATAAGATGGGTCTTCCGGATGCAAGAAAAGCTACATGAATTGGAGTTGATTGAGCTGCCTCTTCATGCTCTCTCTCAGGATGATCTGATTCATCCTAAGGCTTGGAGGTGGATGACTCAGACTTCTTCTTCTTCTTTGACTTGGGTCTAGAGGCCACCATTTTCCTCTTCTTAGGAAACTTCAATTGAGAAGACCAGCCTACAACACCTTGTTGTTCAGTCTTGTCTTTCTTAGTTGGGTCTACATCCCTTACAACTTAAGAAGGAGAAGGAGTTTGACCCTGCTGTAGATCAGAAGATGAAGCTTGCTGAGACTCAGTAGGAAGTCCAGGTTGTGTTGTCTCAAATTCTTTAACCTTAACCTCACCTCTTGAGGGACTTGACTTGGTGGAAAGTGTAAGTCAATGAGCTATCCTCTTTTGATCTGCTTTTTGATACCCTTATACTCTCATCCGTGGTGGATAGAGATATTGGACCAAGTCTCCTTCTGGAGAATCCATACTACTTCAACAAGATTATCATCCTTTGTCTGTCATTAGATTTCTTCATACTATTTTGGATAATGGCTCTTGACTTTGTAGCATCTTCCCTCATCTTTCTCTTTGTTGCCTTTTGTTCTTTGAGTAGTTGAAGTTCAAGTTTTTTGAGATACTCAAATTCAATATACTAAAAGGACAAAAGAAGAAGTGTAGTTGCCTGGTAGAGTCCTGTGGTAGTCAGGTAGCTAATCATATGTTGTCTATCAACTTTTTTGTCTACCTTAGGTTGTGGAGTTACCACAGTCTCTTGAATAGGGCTTTCTTGAACTGGGGAGAGAGTAGGAACATATTTGTACAGTCTTTTATGTCTTCTTTCTTCTTTGATTTGGAGGAGCAACCTTGCATCCTCTACTTCCTTCCTCTCCTTAAACATTTCCATGTTTGCTGGTTCATTTAGTTCCTTTAAGGAGAGAGATATAATCTCAATGATGTCATAGTTTTAGGTCTGCAAGTAGGTAATTTTGACTACCCTCAACTAATCATTTTGAGTGTTTGGTCTGGGGGCAGCCCTAATTGCAGCTTTCGTAAAGCCTGAGGACCCAATGGAACTATCTCCCCTTAGCTTCCTCTTCCCGTCTCTTTCCTCCTCCTTAATCTCCTTAGGAGTCATAATCATTTCCCCTTTCTCACCCACAGACCTTTGTGACTCAGGTTGGATAGAGCTTTGGCTTTTATTGCTTGGAGTAGCATCCATGCTCTGGCCAGAGAGAGGCTGTGACATACCTTCATTAACAGGTCTTTTGATGAGGTGATGGATTGTTAAAGTAGTTATGATTGTGACAATGCTCTCATGCTCTATCACCAGGCCTTCAGTCAAGGTTTTCCCTTTGAAGCTAATCTCAGGGTCTGCCTCAACATCCAGTTGACTAATGACATTACTTGATTGCCTTTATATTCTTCTTTAGCTGAATTCTTCAGTAATCATGTCTTGATTCCTTTGAACCAACATGCCAGCTTGCATAGATTGACTTGGGTTGGCAAGTGGTATGTTAACTAGATCAAGACCTTCATAGTAGCTCAAAGTCTGAAAGTTAAAGATCTCTTGTAGCCCTTGACTCTTTGAAGTATAAAGGCTCTTTTGTCAGCATCATACCTCCATCCAATTATGTAGTTTGAAGATCCTTAAGGTGGGGATGACATAGCCCTTGGTATAGCATCCTCAAGCAGTGATTGTATGAGAGAGTCCACATCAAAGTGAACTTGAGGAGGTTGCTGAGTATGAACAACTGCAAGTGAGGATTGTGAGTCCTCTATGTCCACACTCTGTGAAGAACTCTCAGGTTCTGTGATTGTTATGACTTTCTCCCGTTTTTTGGTAGCATCACCCACTTGTATAAATGAGCTAGGAGTTAGGTCAATCACATCCATAGGTTCTTATGTTTCTGGATAAGCTCCTCTTAAAGGTCTCCTAGCTAGTTTCTCCTTAAGAACTAGAGATACTTATACTACACAAGTATTTGGTTTTCAAGGATGATGTATATTTCTCTCTAGTTCCTTACAAATGTTTACAAAGCAATGACAATAAGATACAAGGACCAGAGATACTTATACTACATCCTACAGCCAGCCATACTTTGAAGGCTAGCTGGATACATGATCTAGACAACAACAAAATCAATGTATAGTCAAAAGGCAGATCGCCTTTTGGCTAGTGACTATGACATGCCATATTTCACATCCTAATATATTACAAAAGGGATAAAAGTACATAAAGTAGAAATTACAGACTCAAGATTTCAATGTACAGTTACTAAAAGCATGGACCTTTCACTAACTCATGTAAAGTTGGTGTCTAATCAGAGTTGCAACAGAAAGGTGGTCCAACTTTATGGTAAAGGTACATCAGATAATAGCATGTGTTCAAAAGTCTTCGGAAAAAGTCTATCTTAAAGAGTTGGCTTCGGAAGACTTTGTCTTTGAAGCTTCAGAAGACTTATTTTTTGGCTTCGGAAGATATTGGTCTTGGCTTCGGAAGATTTCACTCTTAGATTGATTTCTAAGGAAGAGTGTGAAACTTCCAAAGCATTCTACTTTAGTACACTTGTGCATGCATGCAGGAGAGACTTTAGATGTTTTGGTTTGCATCAGCCTTATATGAAACCTTACAAACTCCCCCTAGGCTTATGCTACCAAAACACTTGACGACTTTATATATCAACAGTCCGCATTATGATAATGACCATCTCTTTCTTCATAAGATGATTAGGATCACTCAGACTCTCATAGTGCCTTATTATATCAAAGAGATCATGTAGAGGTAGATTGAACATATCTTGCCATGTGTAGACATCTTCAACACCTTTATCTCTGATGACATGCCATCTTTCTGGATTTGTAGTGTATGTCCAGGACAAGATGGGTCTTCCTGATGCTAGAGGAGCTACTTGAATTGGAGTTGGTGTAGCTTCCTCTTGTTGCACATGCTTAGGATGTTCTGGCTCATCTTGAGGTTTGGAGATGGACACCTCTTTCTTCTTCTTCCTTGGCATTGGTTTAGAGGCTATCCTTTTTCTCCTTTTTGAACCGTTTAACTAAGAAGACTGGCCTGCAACACCTTGTTGATCTTCTTTGTTTTTCTCAGTTAGGTCTTCCTCTCTCACAGGTTAAGATTGAGAGCGGACAGAACCCTGCTATAGATCAGAAGTAGAAGCTTGTTGATGCTCAGCAAGAGGTTCAGGTTGTGTTGTCTCAAATAGTTCAACCTTAACCTCCACTTCTGGAGGGACCTAACTTGGTGGGGAGTGTAAGTCAACTAGTTCTCCTCTTTGAATCTTCTACTTAATCACCCTTATATGCTCATCCATAGTGGATAGAGACATGGGGCCAAGTCTCCTTCTGGAGAATCCATACAGCTTCAAGAAGCTCATCATCATGTGCCTATCAGATTCTTTATACACTTCAGGATGATGGCTCTTGAATTTGTAGCTTCTTCCCTTAACCTTTTCTTTGAGATTTTTCTTTCTTTGGTTACTTCAAGTTCAAGCTGTTTGAGATACTCGAACTCAATGTATTCAAAGGATATGGGAAGAATTACATCTGCCTGCTAGAGGCTTATGGCATTCAGGTAGTTGATCATTTTGATCCTATCAGTTTCTTTGTCTACCTGAGGTTCTTGTGGAGCCACATCCTCTTGTACATGACTTTCTTGAACTTGGGAGAGGGTAGGCACATGCTTGTAGAGTCTTCTCTGTCTTCTTTCTTCTTTGATTTGAAGAGTAATTTTGCATCCTATGCCTCCTTTCTTTCCTTTGACAATTCCATGTCAACCACTTAATTTACTTCATCTAAGGGGAGGGAGATGATATTTTCAATATCATAGTTCCTGGTCTGTAAGTAGCTTATCCTGACTACCCTAAACTCATCATTCTGAGTGTTTGGCCTGGGGGTAGCCCTGATAGCAGCTTCCATGAATCTTCCAGACCCAGTAAAGGAACTTTTTCCCCTTAGCTTCCTCTTCCCCTCTTTCTTCTCCTCCTTAATCTCCTCAGAATTCATTTTCCTTTTCCTTTTGTCACTCACAGACCTTTGTGACTTAGGGTGGAGAGAGCTTTGGCCTTCATTGCTTGGTGTAGCTTCCAAAATCTGGCCAGAGAGAGGTTGTGATGCACCTTCACCATCAGGTGCTTCACTGAGGGAATGAATTGCTGAAGTAGTTGTGGATGTGACTGGGCTCTCAGGCTCCACCCTATGATGTAGTTGGAAGTTCCTTGAGGTGGAGATGACATTACCCTTGGTATACCTTCCTCAAAGAGACTCTGAATGAAGGAGTCTATAAAGTCCACATCAATCTGAACTTGAGGAAGTTGCTTAGTATGAACAGTTGCAACTGAGGATGGTGAGTCCTCAATATCCATACTCTATGAGGAACTCCTAGGTTCTGTTTTTGTGATACTTTCTCCCCCTTTTTGGTAGCATCACCCACTTGCATAGGTGAGCTAGGGGTTAGATCAACAACATCCATAGGTTCTTGTGTTCCTGGTTGAGCTCTTCTTAAAGGTCTCCCAGCTAGTTTTTCCTTGAGATACGATATCTCAAGTTGCTGATCATTGACCCTGTTTTGCAGGGTAGTCACCTGAGATTCAAGGTGACTAACCTTGGAGACTAGATATGTGCTTGTTTTTGATAGTTTTTGCACCTTTAGTCTCAGATTCCCCTCATCTTCATTAGAAGAATCATTAGGGGATGAGAGAATTGGACCAAAGTCTTCTCTCTTACTACCAATCTGGAGTTATTGGCTGCTGGTTTTCCTTTACTCAATGACAACTTCAGTTGACGTGTCAATGGGTTGAGTTGCCATGGTTGAGGTCTTAATTATGTAATCACTTGATGAAGTGAGAGCCTCTTCCATATGGATATCCTGAACAGGTTCTGAAGTATCCACCTTAGTGATAGGTGACTGATGTGGTCTAGACATAGGTGATTTAGGAGCACTCATCTCTCTTTGAGTAGGGGAGGAATAGAGAGACTCATGATACTCACTGAAACCTAAGTCTTCATCAGTATAGAATTCAAGGTTGGGAATTGGTTGGTTTATGTCCAAAGGTTGGGGATGGTAGTTGTCCCCTAAAGTTTGTTCATCTGAGTGTAAAGACTCAGAATGAAGGCTTAAGGCTATTGGGCTTGTGAGCTCACAAGTCTGAGCATGAGGAACATCAGGACTAATAGTTGAAGGGATGGGAGTGGTTTGCTCCTCAGGAGAAGTGGGAGCTCTAGATTCCACTTCTTCCTGTGTGGGTAGTGATATGGGGGCCCTGCATAAACTGAATAGCTTGTGTAGAGGTTCGTTTGGATCTTCTTTGGTATGTGAGGGTGATTTGTGGTTGTTTTGGTGTTTGAGATGTAGAAGGTGTGGGTTCAACACTGGCTTGTGTTGCCAGGTTGTCACCTTGAGCAATGAGCTCTAACATTTTTGGGACCAGGGCTGTTTCTACCCCAGAGAAGCCAACAGTTGGCTTCTTCAAGATATTATAGATGCCTGGCTTTATCTGTCCCAGTTTAAGAATATTATCTATTTCCCTCAACTATGAGCATAGTTCACAGTTGAGAATGTGTTGAACATATCTAGGAAACATGTAATATTCTAAGGAGTCTAAGTTAGCAAGCAAGTTTGTATAAACAAATTGAGAATACCTGAACTTGACCCTCTGAACCATCCCATGCACTATGAAGGAGAGATCTTCAGGAATCTGGTCCCAACGCCTATGCTTGTTGGATAAGCTGTCAACGATCACATGTAGTAAGTACTTCCACTGGGATGAGAGCTTCCTTTTCCTGAAGGTCTTTATAGAGAAATCCCTTTCATAGCCCATCTGCTGGAAGGATTGGTAAACAACTTCTTTAGGAAAGGATAATTCACCTTCCTCATCATCCAGCTGAAGATGAGTGTTTATGATGGCTGGATTGATGAAGGTTGTCCTCCCCTGCACTGTAGCAAACAATGCCTTCTCCCCATCTAGAATAATCTCTTAACAAAATTTCCAGATTCAAGCAGATGATCCTCATAAAGAACAGAATCGATGGTAAGGGAGGTGGAATAGTTAGACAAAGCCAAGAATTGACAAACCTCTGAGAAATGTGGATTTTTCTTAGAGTTTAACAGGGCAACCTGATTATGCTGCCTGTGTGACTGCATGGAGAAATCAGGGTCATTTCTTCTATTAAGGTTGGCCATTTAGGAAAGCTTAATGGTGAAGGGAAGAAAGAACAAAGGCGGTTGCAGAGAGAACTTTGGGGATTTAGGTTTGGAGGAAAGATGAAGATGATTGAAAGAGGGGGAAACCGTTGGATTTATATGAATAGGATTTAATACAAAGTTAATGAAGGGGGATAAACTTTGAAAGTCCCACCTTTGAAAAAAAGTTTGCTTTTTTGCTCAAAAAGTAGTTTTCTTGGAATTCGAAAATCTTCTAAAGGTAAGTTGTCTTTGGAAGTTTTAATGAAAAAGCTTCCGAAACCAAAATGACTTTGGAAGAATTTTTTTAGAGTTTTGAAAGTTTTGCTTCGGAAGAAAATTAAGACTTAAAATTTTTATTCAGCTAAGAATAAAGCTTCCGAGAGTTGAAAATTGTCCTTGAAAACATGTAAGTGCCTAAGAGAAAATTTTAAGCTTCGGAAGAGATTTAGATATTTCTTCCGAAGGCAATTTACTTAGGCAGTTATTTGTTTTGAAGGCATAAGTTTCTTTCGAAAATAAAACTATATCTTCCGAAGAAAAAAGACCAAGATTTTTCAAAAATTCTAAGGAAAGTTCTTCTAAAAAGATTTTCATCCAGAGAAAACAAGAGATTATGAAGGTAATAGAATAAACAACTTAGGACACACAAGTTTTAGAAATAATATGATTAAGTTTTAAGAAAAGCTACTCAAAGTTAATCATCCCAATAGCTTATATAAGATACTTGAATCTTTGTTCATCAACGGCTTTGGTGAATAGATAAGCATATTGTTCTTTTGTGTTAACCTTGACTAGTTTGATTAATCCCTTTTCAAAGTTATCTCTAATTAAATGATACCTAATATTGATGTATTTTGTCCTGGAGTGTTACACTGGATTTTTAGTGATAGAGATAACACTATTGTTGTCTATGTGAATGAGAGTCTCCTTGAAGTTTAATTCATAGTCAAGCATCTGATTTTAAATACAAAGCACGTTGGCACAACAGTTTGCAACAACAATGTATTTAGCTTCAGCAGTTGATGCAGGGACACAAGATTGTTTCTTGCATTGCCATGAGACAACCCTTCCACCAAGAAGCTAACATCCCCCAGATGTAGACTTTGTAGTCATATTGCAACCACCATAATCAATATCTGTATATGCATACATATTGAAGTCAGAGTTCTTAAGATACCAAAGGCCAAGTGTTGAGGCAACTTTGAGGTATCTTAGAATTCTTTTGGCAGTGATAAGATGTGACATTTTGGGGTTGGCTTGATATCTTGCACAAATATGTGTGGCAAACATGATATCAGGCCTGCTAGCTGTAAGATACATATGAGACCCAATCATAGCCCTGTAAAGGTGTTCATCCACACACCCCCTCAAGATCAGGTCTAAAGGAGTGGTTTCTTGCTATGGGTGTCTTAGCAATCTTAAAATCAGTCATGTTGAACCTTTTGAGTATGTCTTGAACATACTTTGACTGACTTATGAAGATGCCATCTTCAACTTGCTTCACTTGAATTTCAAGAAAGAAATTGAGTTCCCCCATGGCACTCATTTCAAATCTATCCTTCATCAGCTTCTCAAAGTCTTTACAGAGCCTTAGATTAGTTGAAACAAAGATGATGTCATCTACATATACTTGAATTAGCATCAAGTTATTTCCTTGTCCTTTGATGAAGAGAGTTCCATATATAGTACCCCTTCTGTATCCATGCTTGCAGAGATACTGAGATAGAGTCTCCTACCACTTCCTTGGTGCTTGGTGCAGCCCATAAAGAGCTTTATCAAGCTTGCAGATATAATCAGGATGATCAGGATCTGCAAAACCAGGTGGTTGTTTGACATACACCTCTTCATAAATTTCCCCATAGATAAAAGCACACTTAACATCAAGTTGATAGACCTTGAAGTTTTTGGATGCAGCAAAAGCCAAGAATATCCTAACAGCTTCCAGTCTTGCTACAGGAGCAAAGACATCAGTGTAGTCAATTCCTTCTTCTTATGTGTAGCCTTGAACAACTATTCTAGATTTATTTTTATGACAATTCCTCTATCATTTTTCTTATTCCTACACACCCATTTGGTACCTATAGTAGTCTTCCCATGAGGAAGAGGACATAGGTTTCAAACCTTTTGAATTAAAGCAGCTCCTCTTGCATATCTTCAACCCAACTTCCATCCTTCAGAGCCTCATCAATCTTCTTTGGCTCTATCTTAGATAAGAAACAAGAGTGAAGAGAAACATTTGCTTCATGCGTTTGTCCTCTTGTTCTTACCCCTGTGTCAATATCTCCAATGATATTTGTGGTGGGATGAGACTTGTGGATCCTTAGCTAAGGGATCATAGAAAGTTGCCAAGAGAGATCTAAATTAGAGAAATTTAGGTCTGGCATTGATGTTTCTCCCACCATATCAGCACACTTATCAAGAGAGACTTGATCAAAAGAGTGTGTAACATCTTTGATGTTGTCTTCAATGGAGTGGTTGTCAACATCAAGAAACTCTTGATCACTATCACCACCACCATTTTCTTCCACAATTGAAGCTTCTTCATCTGGTTGTGGAGCCTCTGAGCTGCAATTTGAAGGCATCTCAAATGTATCAACTGAATTTGTCATTGTTGTGCTGATAGAAACTTCATTTGCAGATTTAGTTACAACTGGAGTTGAAGATGTACAGCTTGAAGGTCTTGTCAACTCAAATCTTGGATCAGGATCAGCTATAGGTAATATGTCTGTAGATCCTGAAACATGCTCACAAGATTTGTTAAAACAGTTGGTAACTAAATTAATATCAAATAGCCAATCAGGACCAAAACCTTTCACACTAGGAGTGTGCTCATTGAAAGTCACATTGGCTGACTCTTCAAGTACTCTAGTTCTGAGATTGTATACTCTATAAGCCTTAGCCTAGGAAGAGTATCCAATGAAGTGTCCATCATCTGATTTCTCTGCAAACTTGGTAATTTGATATTTGGTATTCAAGATGGTGCAAGGTCATCCAAATGACTAGAGAAAACCAATGAAAGGTTTCCTCTTGTGCCAAAGTTCATAAGGAGTCTTACCATGAGTCTTAACCACTAAAACTCTATTTTGCACATGTAAGGCAGTGTTGACTGCCTCAGCCCAGAAGGTGATGGGCATTTTAGAGTCGGACAACATAGTTCTTGCAACTTCAATAAGTGTCATGTTTCTCCTCTCAACAACACCATGTTGCTGAGGAGTCCTGGGAGCACTATATTGTCTTGTAATACCCTTTTCATCACAAAATGTATCAAGGATTTGGTTCTTAAATTTAGTTCCTTGATCACATCTTATTGTTTTGACCTTGTGATCACATTGATTCTCAATATTTATGATGAAATTCTTCAGAATCTCAGGAGTCTCATCCTTAGTTCTAAGGAAGAAGACCCAAGTGAATCTTGTAAAGTCATCTGTGATCTCTAAATAGTAAGTGGTCCTTCCTAGACTCATTACACTAGTGGGGCCAAAAAGATCCATATGTAACAAGTGCAGGGGAGTAGTGATGGAATTTCTTTCCTTTGGGTTGTGAGATACCGTATGTTGCTTCCCTTTCAGGCATGCCACACAATGGTCATCACTTGTAAACTCTTTATTTGGTATTCAAGTTACAAATCATTTTTAATAAGTTTGTTCATATTTTTAAAGTTTAAATGGCACATTCTTTTATGCCAAAGGAAAAACTCATCACTATTTTCTTTGGATAGAAAGCATGAAACTTCTCCCAAGGAAGATGTTTCTTGCAAATCCATCTTGTACATGTTCCCTATCTTAGGGGCTTTGAGAAAGATATGCTCATGAGTAATGACCACTCCGAGCTTGAGAAAAATGCACTCATGCTTAGTAAAGAGCATGTTGTGACTCTGATCACAAAATTTAGATACACTTAGAAGATTGTATACAAGCTTCTTGACAAAGTTTATCTTCTCAATGCTAAGCTTACTATTTATGACTTTGCCCCTTCTAGAAATGTAACCACCTTCATCTCCTCCAAAAGCAACTGGCCCTCCATGAATTCTTTCAAAACTTTGGAGTAGTGCTATTACTTGTCATGTGCCTGGAACAATCACTATCAATGATCTAAACATTTTTGTTTGTCTTGAGCTATTCCTACACAAAGAAAATTATTAGTTAGATTTGGAAACCCAAGCCTTATTGGTCTTGGGCTCATCAAAAGAAGTAGAAGGTAATGAAATAGTAATAGATCCTATAGTTGTGCTTTGAGGATCTTTTGCTATTGTTGATGGAGAACTCTCAGTCATTTGGTCTTTCTTTGTCTTCCACACCACCTTTGGAAGTTTGGACTTGACCTTCAAAACTTCGGAAGCTTTTGTGGCTTCGGAAGTTTTTACGACTGGACCTTCAGAAGATACTGCTAGCACTGCAACAGACTTCAGTGCTTTGGAAGTATTCCTTTCTTCCGAAGGCAATTTTCCACTTGCCTTCTTCTTCATTTTGGAGCTTCCGAAGGAAACAGATTTTCCTTCTGAAGCTTTCTTCTTCTTCTCCAGACTCTTAGAAGATTCTTTCTTTGTGATGTGGAGAGTACTCTTTGGATTGTAGATACAATCTTTAGCAAGATGAGATGTACTCCCACACATAACACAGTCCATTTTCTTCCTTCTAGGAGTTTTCTTCTGAGAACAAGTCTGAACTTGATCACTTTCAATCTCCATCTTTATCTTCTTAGATGATGTGGCAATTTGTATAGGGTTAGAACTACCTTTGGAGCTTGATGGTGCATGTTATACAGCAGTGGTGCACAACTTATCAGCTTTCTTCATGATGATGGGATAACTTGGACATGAACTAGAACTCTTGTTGTTAGAGTTCAAATTTGTGTCCTTAGTTTTAACAACTTCAAATCATGCAGAAACAAAGACTTGTTTCTATGCAGAGCTGAAGGTGGCCTTGATCTCCTGAGCCTTCCTTGCTTTTCTTTTGCTCTTTCTGATCAAGTTCTTTCTCTTGGACTTGCTCTTTAAGATGATCAAGGACTCTAGATCATATCTCATCTCTAAGTTGTAGGACCTGTATCTATTAACTTTAGCAATACATTCAAGAGTGCAAAGATGTTCTAATACCTTGGCTTCATCATGGTCAGCCATGAGTGCTTGATTTGGAGATGCATCTTCCACCTGAAACCTCCAGTCAAAGCCTCCTTCCTCAACATCAACTGCAACTTGCTGGTTTGGCTTTGGCTTGCTGCAGCTTGCTGCTTTGGATTGAGTCTAGCCACCATTTGCTCTTGGTGCCTTGCACTCTCTAGCAAAGTGTCCTATCTGGTTGCAGTTGTAACACTTTACCTTGCATTTATCCAACCCAAACTTTCCACTAGCTGCATTGCTAGGAAACTTCCTCCCTATCCTTTTGTAGAACTTCTTGGCTCTATGAGCGAGAAGAGCCATCTGCTGAACTATCTCCATATACTCCAGATCATCTGGATGGATACAGTACAAGTCTTAAAGGGTGAAGAGAAAGTTGCCTGAGGATTCATCAGTAGAGACAAAAGGATGAGAAGAACTTGTCTCTTGGAAGGGACTTCCTTGAGTGTAGTTTTCTCTTGGAGTCTCTAGGAAGGTGATGAATGGACCCTTTTGTGAGCTGTCAGGGTAGCATATAAGATGATATTAAGGTTCTATGCTATTTCTTTCAGTCTCATGAAGAGCTAAACCCATTTGATTGCTAGAGTTACCAGATGAATTTTACATGTTCATCTCCTTCTGGTATCTACTGAGAATACCATACAACTCTATCAGAGTGAGAGTCTTAAGGTTCTAAGTCCTCTTGATAACATCATAATAATGTATCCATTGTCTAGGAAGAGAGGACATAAACTTCCTTACAATGTCCTTGTTCTCAAAGGTTACTCCAACATCCATTAGAGTATCCACAATTTCAACATACTAGAAGTATTGTTGAGTCATGGTCTCACCTACTTTAAAGGTGAAGTTTTCAAACTGCTGCTTGAGGATATCTTTCTTGTTCTCCTTGGCTTCAGTTGAGCCATTATACATAAGCTTTAGTGCTTCCCATAGTTTCTTTGCAGTCTTGCACTTCTTGAAGCCTCTGTAGATGGAGTTTGGAAAAGCAGTTTGAAGGGCTATCATCGCTTTTTGATCAATCTCTATTCTCTTCCTATCTTCATCAGAGAAGTCAGCCATAGCCTTAGGAATCATACCACCACCAGTAGCAGATAGGGTGCTTGGTATGTAGGGCCCTTCAACAACAGAGTCCCACATCATGGAGTCTTGAGACTTGATAAAGCCTTCCTTTCTTTGACACCAAGCATCAAAGTCTTTAGGAGTGATTAGTGGAGACTTTGTTATTGTTCTAGTTTCCATGTAAGCTTTAGAGATAACTGCCATTTGAGAAGTTAAGTATTTTATGTGTGTGAGGGATCTTAAGATGGTGAGATCTTATATCAAGAGCCTAGAATGCTCTGATACCAAATGCAGGACCGTTAGAAGGGTGTGATGCATTTTTACAACAAAACAACACAAGTGGAGAGTATTCAATAACACTTAACAGATCAAATAGGGAACTAGAAGAACCAATTTATATGAGAGCTAAGAAACACAAGTAATAAAGAGACAAAACTAGAATAGAACAACACAAGTATTTGATTTTCAAGGATGATATATATTTCTCTTTAGTTCCTTACAAGTGTTTACAAAGCAATGATAATAAGATACAAGGACCGGAGATACTTATACTATATCCTACAGCCGGCCATACTTTGAAGGCCAGCTGGATACATGATCTAGACAACAACAAAATCAATGTAGACTCAAAAGACAGATTGCCTTTTGACTAGTGACTATGACATGCCATAGCTCACATCCTAATATATTACAAAAAGGATAAAAGTATATAAAGTAGAAAGTACAGACTCAAGACCTCAATGTACAGTTACTAAAATCATGAACCTTTCACCAACTTATGTAAAGTTGGTGTCTAATCAGAGTTGTAGTGGAAAGGTGGTCCAACTTTATGGTAAAGGTATCAGATAATAGCATGTGTTCAAAAGTCTTCAGAAGAAATCTGTCTTCAAGAGTTAACTTTGGAAGACTTTGTCTTTAAAGCTTTAGAAGACTTCATTTTTGGCTTCGGAAGATATTGATCTTGACTTCAGAAGATTTCACAGTTAGAATGTTTTCTAAGGAAGAGTGTGAAACTTCTGAAGCATTCTACTTTAGTACACTTGTGAATGCATGCAGGAGAGACTTTAGATGTTTTGGGTTGCTTTAGCCTTATATGAAACCTTACAGATAGGATATCTTAAGTTGTTGATCATTGACCTTGTTTTGTAAGGTAGTTACCTGAGATTCCAGATGACTAACCTTAGAGACTAAATAGGAGCATGTTTGTGACAATTTCTTCACCTTTAGTCTCATGTTCCCTTTATCTTTATTAGAAGAATTATAGGGGGATGAAAGAATGGGACCAAAGTCTTCTCTCTCACCACCAGCAAAGATTTCTTAGGTGTTGGATTCCCCCTACTCACTAATAACTTTAGTTGAAGTATCAATGGGCTGGGTTGCCATGGTTGAGGTTGTAATGATGTTATCACTTGCAGAAGTGAAAGCGTCTTCCATACGGACCTCCTGAACAGGTTCAGAGAGATCCATCTTAGTAATGGCTGGATGATGTGGGCTAGATATAGGAGAATTAGGAGCACTCTTTCTTTGAATAGGGGAGGAGTAGAAAGACTCATGGTACTCACTAAATCCCATATCTTCATCATCATAGAATTCAAGGTTAGGGATAGGTTGGTTTAGACCTAGAGGCTGGGGATGGTAACTTTACCTTGAAGGTTGTTCACTTAAGTGTTGAGACTTAGAATGAAGGCTTAAGCCTGATGGGATAATGAGCTCATTAGGCTGAGCATGAGGAACCTCAACATAGATTCTTGATAAGATGAGAGTGGTTAGCTCCTCAAGAGAAGTAAGAGCTCTAGTTTCCACTTCTTCCTGTCTGGATAGTGATATGTGAGCCTGTATAAACTGAGGAGACTGTGTAGGGGTTTGTTTGGATTTTCTTTGGTAGGAGAGGGTGATTTGTGGTTGTCTTTTGGGTTGAGAAGAAAGAGTTGTGGGTTCAACACTAGCTTGTGTTGCTAGGTTGTCACCTTGAGTAATAATCTCTAACATTTTTGGGATAAGCACTGTTTCTACCTAGAGAAGTCAACAGTTAGCTTCTTTAATATCTTAAAGATATCGGGCTTCATTTATCCCCATTTAAGAACATTACATGTTTCCTTCAACTGTGAGCCCAGTTCACAGTTGAGAATGTATTGAACATATTTAGAAAAAAATATGTAATACTCTAAGGAGTCCTAATTTGCAAGTAAATTTGTATAAACAATTTGAGAGTACCTAAACTTAACCCCTTGAACCATTCTATGCACTATAAAGGAAAGATCCTCAGGAATCTGATCCCATCATCCATGCTTGTTGGATAAGCTGTGGATGATCACATAGAGTAGGTACTTCCATTGGGATGAGACCTTCCCTTTCCTGAAGGTCTTTACAAAGAAATCTCCTTCATTGCCCATCTACTGAAAGGATTGGTTTATAACTTCTTTTGAAAAGGATAATTCACCTTCCTCATCATCCAGCTGAAGAAACTAGAATGTTTCTTAGAGTTCAATAGGGCAACCTGATTATGTTGTCTATGAAGTTGCATGGAGAAATTAGAGTCATTTTTGTGGTTAAGGTTAGCCATTTGAGAAAGCATAAATGTGAACAAAGTGAAGAAAAAAGGTGGTTTGGGGGTGAATTTTGGTTTTGGAATAGTACAACGGAAGAAGAGAGTGAAAGATGGGGAACCGTTGGATATATATGAAATGGATTTAAGACAAAGTTAATAAAATAGGATAAACATTTTAATTCGGATTTTGGTCCAAACTCTAAAAAATTGTTTTCTTTTGCCCAAAAAGTAGTTTTCTTGGAAGTCTAAAATCTTTCAAAGGTAATTTTACTTCAGAAGTTTTGAAAAAGCTTCCAAAGCCAAAAACGACTTCGGAAGATATTCCAAAGAGTTTAGAAAATTTTTCTTCGGAACAAATTAAGACTTGGAAGTTTTAATAAAGCTTCCGAGAGTTAATTGCTTTCGGAAGAAAATTGTTATTGAAAACATACAAGTACTTAAGAATAATGTTAAGCTTCGGAAGATATTTTGGAAATTTCTTCCGAAGGTAAATTTTCTTAAATAGTTGTTTGTTTTTAAGACATAAATTTCTTCCGAAGGTAAATACATATATTTTATATTCTGAAGAACAAAAAGATTAAAATTTTCAAAAATCTAAGGAATGTTTTCTAAAAAGATTTTTCTTCCAGTGTAAATAAGGGCTTATCAAGATGATAAGATAGAAATCTAGGACACATAGGTTTTAGAAATAATATGAATTAGTTTTTAAGAAAAGCTGCTCAAAGTTAATTATCCCAATAGCTAATATAAGATATTTAAATCTCTGTTCATCAAAAGCTTTGGTGAATAGATCTGTATATTGTTCATTGGTGTTAATTTTGACTAGTTTAATTAATCCCTTTTCAAAGTTATCTATAATCAAATGATACTTAATATTGATGTGTTTTGTCCTTGAGTGTTGCACAAGATTCTCTGTGATAGAGATGACACTGTTGTAGAGACACAAAATGTATTTAGCTTCAACAACAATGTATTTAGCTTCAACAGTTGATGTAGAGACACAAAATTGTTTCTTGCATTGCCAAGAGACCATCCTTCCACCAAGGAACTAACATCCCCCTAATGTAGACTTTGCAGTCGTGTTGCAGCCACCATAGTAACTATTTATATATGCATATAGATCAAAGTCAAAATTCTTTGGATACCAAAGACCAAGTGTTAAGGCACCTTTGAGATATCTAAAAATTCTCTTGACAATGACCAGATGTGACATCTTGGGGTTGTCTTAATATCTTGTACAAATACATGTGGTAAACATGATATCAGACCTTTTAGCTGTGAGGTACAAAAGAGACCCAATCATAGCCCTATAAAGATGCTCATCCACACACTCCCCCTTAAGATCAGGTCCAAAGAAGTCGTTTTTGGCTATGGGTGTCTTAGTAACCTTATAGTTAGTTATGTTGAATCATTTAAGTATGTCCTGTACATACTTGATTGGCTTATGAAGATGCAACTGTCAACTTGCTTCACTTGAATTCCTAGAAATAAATTTAGTTCCCCCATGCCATTCATTTTAAATATATCCTTCATCATCTTCTCAAAGACTAATTAGAGTTTTGGATTGGTTGACCCGAAGATAATGTCATCTATATACACTTGAACTAGCATTAAGTCATTACCTATTCCTTTGATGAAGAGAGTTCCATCTATAGTACATGTTTTGTATCCATGCTGACAAAGATACTGAAATAGAGTCTCATACTACTTCCTTAGTTCTTGGTGCAACGTATAAAGAGCTTTATCAAGCCTTCAGACATAATTCGGATGATCAAGATCTACAAACCCAGGTGGTTGTTTGACATACACCTCTTCTTCAATCACCCCATAAAGAAAAGAACACTTGACACCAAGTTGGTAGACTTGAAATCCTTAGAGGCAACAAAAGCTAAGAATATTCTAACAGCTTCAACTCTTGCCACAGGAACAAAGACATCTATGTAGTTAATTACTTCTTCTTATGTGTATCCTTGGAAAACTAGTCTAGCCTTGTTTTTGATGACAAGTTCTTTATCATACTTCTTATTTGGTACCTATGGTAGTATTCCCTTGAGGAAGAGGACATAAGTTTCAAACCTTTTGCCTTTTGAATTGAAGCAACTCCTCTTGCATAGCTTCAAACCAACTTCCATCTTTTAAAGCCTCATCAATTTTTAGGCTTTATCTGCGATAGAAAACAAGAGTGATGACAAACATTTGCATCTTGGGTTTGTCCTCTTGTTCTTGCCCCGGTTTTAACATTTCCAGTGATGTTAGTGGTGGGGTGAGACTTGTGGATCCTTAGTTGAGGGATCATAACAAAGTTCTTGGAGAGATCTAAATTAGAGAAATTTAAATATGGTCTTGATGATTCACCCACCACATTAGCACACTTATCAAGAGAGACTTGATCCAATGAGTGTGTTGCATCTTTAATGTTGTTTTCAATGGAGTTGTTGTCAGCATCCAAAAATTCCTAATCACTATCAACACCATTATTTCCTCCTACATTTAAAGCTCCTTCATCTAAGTTGTGTGCCTCTATGCTGGAATTTGAAGGCACCCTAGAGGTATCAGCTGGATTTGTCTATGTTATGCTGATAGGGACTCTATTTGTAAGATTAATTACAACTAGAGCTAAAGTAGTATAGCTTGATGGTCTTTTTAGCTTAAATCTTGGATCAGGATCACCTGTAGGTAGTATATCTGTAGATCCTGAAATATGCTCACAAGATTTTTGAAATAGTTTGTAACTAAAGGAGTATGCTCATTGAAAGTCACATTAGTTGACTCCTCAACTACTCTAGTTCTAAGATTGTATACTTTATAAGCCTTAGCTTGGGAAAAGTAATCAATAAATGTCCATCATCTGATTTCTCATCAAACATGGCAATTTGATCTTTGGTATTCAAGATAGTGCAAGGACATCCAAATGACCTGAGAAAACCAAGAAAGGTTTTCACTTGTGCCAAAGTTCATAAGGGGTCTTACCATGTCTCTTAACAACTAAACCTCTATTTTGCACAGTGCAGGCAGTGTTAACTACCTTTTCCTTGAAGGTGATAGGCAGTTTAGGGTCAAACAACATAGTTCATGCAGCTTCAATAAGTATCATGTTTCTCCTCTCAGCAACACTATTTTGCTTAGGAGTATTAGAAGCACTACATTGTCTTGTAATACCTTTTTCATCATAAAATGTATAAAGGATTTTGTTCTTGAATTCAGTTCCTTAATCACATCTTATTGTTTTGACCTTGTAATCACTATGATTCTCAATCTTTAAGATGAATTCTTTAAGAGATTAGGAATCTCATCCTTAGTTCTAAGGAAGAAGACCCAAGTGAATCTTGTAAAGTCATCTGTGATCACTAAACAATAAGAGTTCCTTCCTAGACTCATTACATTGGTGGGGACAAAAAGATCCATATGTATTAAGTGTAAGGGAGTAGTGATGGAGTTTCTTTCCTTTGGATTGTGAGATACCTTGTGTTGCTTTCCTTTGAGGCATTCAACATAGTGGTCATCACTTGTAAACTCTTTCTTTGACAATTCAATTACCAAATCATTCGTATTTAATCTATTCATGTTCTTAAAGTTTACATGGCACATTATTTTATGCCAGAGAAAGACTCATCACTATTGGCTTTAGATAGAAAACATGAAACTTCCCCTGAAAAAGATGTTTCTTGCAAATCCATCTTGTACATATTATCTTATACATGTTCCCTTTCCTAGAGGCTCTGAGAAGGATATACTCATGCGAAATGACCACCCCGAGCTTGAGAACAATGAACTCATGCTTAGTTAATAGCATGTTATGACTCTAATTAAAAAATTAAGATACACTCTAAAGATTGTATCCAAGCTCCTTTACAAAATTTAACTTCTCAATACTGAGCTTACCATTTGTGACCTTGCCCCTTCATGTTATGTAACCATCAACATCTTCTCCAAAAGCAACTGGGCCTCTATCAATTTTCTTAAATTTTTGGAGTAGTGACCCATTGCCTGTCATGTCCATGGAACAACCACTATCAATGATCTAGACATTCTTGTTTGTCTTGAGTTGTTCCTGCACCAAAGGAGATGGTTAGTTACATTTGGAAACCCAAGTCTTATTGGTCTTGGGATTATCAAAAGAAATTGAAGACAATGCAACAATAATAAATCCTATTGTCATGTTTTGAGGATCATTTGCTGATGTTGATAGAGAACTTTCAGTCACTTGGTCTTTCTTTGTCTTCCACACCAGTTTTGGAAGCTTAGACTTGACCTTCAACACTTTAGAAGTTTTGATGACTTTAGAAGTTTTGATGACTGGACCTTCTGAAGATCTTGCTAGCACTGAAGTAGGCTTCAGTGATTCGGAAGTATTCCTTTCTTTCGAGACCAAGTTTTCTTCCGAAGGCAATTTCCCACTTGTCTTCTTCTTCTTCAGTTTGGAGCTTCCGAAAGGAAAAGATTTTCCTTCTAAGGCTTGATTTTTCTTCAAACTCTTAGAAGTCTCTTTCTTAGACATGTGGATAGTACTTTTGGATTGTAAAGACAATCCTTAGCAAGATGAGAAGCACTCCCACACATAACACAATCCGTTTTCTTTTTCCTAAGAGTCTTTTTTGTGAACAAGGCTTAACTTGATTACTTTCCTTCATTATCTTCATCTTTGTAGATGCTATGGTAGTTCCTTTAGGGTGAGAACTATCTTTGGGGTCTATGAAGGGAAGCTCATCTTTACAAGTTCCACACCTAGGAGATCTTACAAACAAGATTATGTATGGATGAGCTATCTCACTAGATCCCAATCCCTGCTTATTTTGATAACAAACGTTTGCATGCAAGGATGAGGATATTATGTTCTTGAGGTCTCTTCTTCAAGAACACATTTTTCTGCCTTGGTTTTGCTAATCACAAGCTTAGCCTGACATTCAATTAACTTAGTTATGAGATCTTTGATCTGAGTCTTGTAATTGGTATGTTCATGTTTAAGAGTTAAAATAATTTTCTCTAAGTCCTCCTATCTTTAGTTTATAATAATTTTAGCTCTTTTGATATAAGATTTTAAGATATTTAAAAACTCATAATTAGATCCTATTTCTAAGTGGTAAGACCTATATCTATTAACTTTAGTAATGCATCTAGGTGTATAGAAATGTTCCAATACCTTAGCTTCATCATGATCTGCCATAAGTACTTGGTTAGGAGATGCATCTTCCACCTGAAAGCTCCAGTCAAAGCCTCCTTCTTCAATAACAACTACAGCTTGCTGCTTTAGCTTTTTATTTTGGTGGCTCTCAGTGTAGTCTGGAAGGGCTTGTGTTTGGCCACCATTTGTCCTTAGTGCCTTACATTCCCTTGCAAAGTGACCCATTTAGTTACAATTGTAACACTTTACTTTTCTTTTGTCCAGCCCAAACTTTCCACTGGCTGCATTGCTTGGAAACTTCCTCCCTATCCTCTTGTAGAATTTCTTGGCTCTATGAGTAATGAGAACCATTTATTGAACTATCTCTATGCATTCCAGGTCATCTGGATGGATACAATCTAGATTTTCAAGGGTGAAGAGAAAGTTGCCTATGCTTTCATCAGAAGACACAAAGGTTTGTGAAGAGCTTATCTCTTGAAATAGGCTTTCTTGAGTGTAGCTTTCTCTTGGTGTCTTCGGGAAGGTGATGAAAGGACCCTTTTATGAGTTGTCAAGGTAGCAAATAAGATGATGTTGTGGTTCTTTACTATCCCTTTCAACCACATGGAGGGCAGAACTCTGCTGATTGTTGGAGTTACCAGATGAAGGTTGCATGTTTATCTCCATCTGGTATCCACTTAGAATACCATACTACTCCATCAGAGTGAGAGTCTTAAAGTTCTCAGTTCTCATAATAACAACACAATAATGTGTCTATTGACTAGGAAGAGAGGACATAGACTTCCTTACAATGTCTTTGTTCTCAAGAGCTACTCCAACATCCATTAAAGTGTCCATAATTTCAACATACCTAAAGTATTGTTAAGTCATGATTTCACCTGTTTTGAAGGTGAAATTTTCAAAATGCTACTTCAGGAGACTCTTCTTGTTCTCCTTTGCTTTAGTTGACTCCTCATACATCAGCTTCAGTGCATCCCATAGTTGTTCGTTTTGCACTTCTTGAAGCCTCTATATATGAAGTTTGGAGGAGTAGTTTGAAGGGCTGTCATGGCTTTTGGATCAATCTCTATTCTCTTCCTGTCTTCTTTAGAATAGTCAGCCATAACTTTTGGAATCATACCACTCCCAACAACAACTAAAGAGATGCTTGGTATGTAAGGACCCGAGATAACAGATTCCCATATCCTGTAGTCTTGTGACTTGATGAACCCTTTCATTTGTTGGCACCAAGTGTCAAAGTCTTCAGGAGTGATCAATGGGAACTTTTTCATAGTTCCAGTTTCCATATCCACTTTAGTGAGAGCTGTCACTTGAGATGTTAAGTATTTTATGTGTGTGTGAGGGATGTTATAATGGTGAGATTTTACAATCATGAGCCTGGAATGCTCTGATACCAATGGTAGGACCATTTGAGGGATGGTGAATACAACGCATACAATGAGGAGAGTTGTTTAAGAACACTTCACAGATCAAATAGGGAACTGATAACATAATGGTTTGATACTTAGAACACAAACAAATATGAGACATAACATGAGACAGAACAACACAAGTATTGGTTTTTAATAATATTGTATATTGCTCTCAAGTTCTTTACAAGTGTTACAAAGCATAAAGAAAGATACAATGACTTGAGATACTTTATACTGCATCCTACAGCCGGCCATACTTAGAAGGCCAACTTGAAACATATGATCTAGACAACAACACAATCAAATGTAGAGTCAAAAGACAGATTGACTAGTGACATTTTGACTAGTGACAATGACATGCCATAGCTCACATCCTAATATATTACAAAAATGATAAAAGTACATAAAGTAGAAAGCATGAACTCAAGACCTCGATGTACAGTTACCAAAAGCATGGACAATTTCACCAACTTGTGAAAGTTGGTGAGTCAGTAGAGTTACAGTGGAAAGTTGGTCCAACTTTATGATAATGTACATCAGTTAAAGCATGTCTCAAAAGTATTTGGAAGAAATCAGTCTTTACTTTTTGGCTTTGGAAGACTTTTTCTTTGAAGCTTCGAAAGACTTTACTTTTGGCTTCGGAAGATGTTGGTCTTGGCTTCGGAAGATGTTGGTCTTGGCTTCGGAAGATGTTAGTCTTAGAATATTTCTGATGCTAGGTGTAATACTTCCGAAGCATTTCTACTTGGTACTTTAATGCATGCATTCAGGAGAGATTTTGGATGTTTTAAGTGCATCAGCCTTGCATAAAACCTTACAAGTGCGTATGATTTTTCATGTAAATCTCATGTTAAAAAACTAGTTTAATTTAAAAAATTAAACCTTTGTTATAAAATTCACTTTACTTAATTCATTAATCAATTTATTATTACCAATATTTGTTTTGTATTTTAATTGAAATATAATATAAATTAAAGAAATATTAGTTTAAATCAGCCAACATTAACATAGACTCTCACATTAAAATTTTATTGCCTCAAAGAGGCACTCGTAAGAAATTTAATTTGTATAAGTTAGATAACTTTAATTTGTATATTTATAAACCATAGTTATTAATTTAAATGAGATAAATTTAATAAGTTTATTGTTGGAATCTTTGTGTAACTTTAATTTATAATATTTATATTTCACTTATTTGTTACTTAACATCTGGCTAGTTTCATTTATTAAGATATTGACGTTCTAAAAAAATAAACATCAACTTTATAGTATTTTAGAAACAATATATATGTTTTTCTAAACAAGACGTAAAGGCTTAAAGCGATATAATGTTGTTAAAGATTTTTTTAATACTAAAAACCTATGCCTTTTTAACACCAAAAACCAAAACAAAATAAAATCTTTAGACGTAATAGTACTAAAATATTGAGATTAGACTCACACAACTAAAATCGGTTTTATTTGACAAAAATAAGTAACTCACTATTTAAATAAATATTTTTTAATCATTAAATGTTTAAAATTTGCTTTTTTAGTTATGTAGAAATGTCTTTCTTATTGAAAATTTACAATTAACTAAAAATGGTTTTAGATATATTTGAAGTCTTTCTTAAAAAATTTAGCAACGTACAATAACAAAAAATATTTGTAAAAATTTCAAACAATTTGTTAACTAAACATTTAAAAAAAAAGCTAAAAAATAGTTTATACTATTAAAATTAACATTTACTTAATGTTGCATTTAATGAGAATATCATAACTAAAGATGTCACATTTATTGACAATATTAAATATAATATTAAATATATAATGCTATGTAATTGAGTGTTATAAAATAGGGTGTACATAGCAACACTTTAAAAGTTTTATGGATGAGATAACATTTAAAACTGCAAGGGCTCATAGTGTCGTCCCCGTTTTTTCACAACTATTATTAACTTTGATCATTTGGGTACATTACACAACTATTCCTTATATGTGGAAGCATCGAATATATAAAGAATTTAGTGCATTAGAGTTACCAAAAAGAGATTGAAAATCAAAGAGATCAAAACGAAGATTTTAAAATTAACCTTTGTATCAAAAATATTATTTTAACCAAATGACAGGACACCAAAATAAAATTTACGCAAATTTCTTTTTCTTCATGTTATGAGGATCTCATTTAAATGTGAGAGTTTTATTGTGTTAATATGATGCATAATTGCATACATGATTACGAGGATATGTTTTTCTTAATGTGATGATGAAAATAATCAATTAAAAAGAGTTTCTTTTATAAACTATTCATTTTATGAACCATACATTATATAATCTATCAATTCTTATAAAACGTGATCTTCATGAACTTTATATCTTTAGCATATATAAAACATAAATCTTAACATATTTAAAAACTAATTTATCAAGACAGAATAAATTATTATTTCACTTTGATCTATTTTTAATACATCCTGATCTTATCTTCCAAAAAGCTTTATTAAAACTAAGCAACTCATTTCAAATACACTTATTTAGAATATCTTTATCATATATTCTATGATGCGTTCGTAGTCAAACTGCGATGCTTGCGTGTGTTTAAACTAGATCTGAAATTTTTAAAAAGAATTTATGGAAAACTTTTAGTTTAGATATTGGTATTTTGGTAGAACTCGAATTAATTTGTTTGTGGATGACCTGCTCCCTGACAGAACGTATATCCATCTATATATGTTTAGGGCGATAATGTTAAATCGGGTTACTGGCCAAATATATTACACTAGCTATCGGAAAAAAAGATAGTATGTATTGTTTAGTGGAGCTTAAAGTCCCACATATGTTTTTATTTATTTTTATATATTTATAGAATAACAAATAATTTTTAGAAGTTTATAATTCTTACATTTTTATTAACTTTAAAAAGATCTTCCAATAATTTTTTAAGTTTCCCACTTTTTACATACTCTTTAATATTAATAAATTTAAATTGCTTACAATCACCCATCACGGTTAACCACCAAACATAAACATAAAATAAATCGATTACCAAACATATATACATCTCAAACAACAATTTAAATACAATAGGGTACGTGAGCGATTTGTCCAATCCAGATGATATCTATAGGATTTGAAAACTCGTTTTTTATGTGATTCAGTTTCACGTGGACAATAAGAAACGGAGATGAGTGTAGTATATGATAAACTACTAAGAACAAACATAAATTTGATGAATGACAAAGAATATTAAGAATAAATCCATAAGTCATCACAGATTTATCTCAACCCTCATTGCCAAACAATTCATGAGGCATTACAAATCATAGCATAATGAAGATTACACAAACACACACTTCGAATCACTTGATGCTACTATCTAATTTGTTGGACAAGACACAAAACCCTAAACACAATAATATCCATTGTACACAACAGTTGTTGGAAAATAAAATAAAATAATGGACGCTCCCCGTCAATTGTATCAAGGTCTTAACCTTTCAGCATTCATGGCCAAGATATTAGTGGCGTATAGTAGTGAATTACTAATACTTCAACTGTAGGATCAATTGTATTGCTGTTCCCCTTAGTAGTTTTATCATATTTTGAACGACTACAACCTGTTTTAAACTACCTGGTGATTCATTCCATTTAAATTTAGTAATAATCATTAAATTTTTTTAGTACAACTTCCCCTCAATGGTTAAAAAATAACTAATTTAATGTATTCATCATTAATTTAAATGACTGTAAGTTTGAAGAATTAATAATCGACATTCCCACTATTCAACAACTGATAATTTTAGAAAGAATCACCAAATAATTGATTTGGTTTTGCTCATTTACTTATCCCAAGAAGTGATGTACAATAACTACTGAAGCTTTGTTCGGATATGTTGTGCTTCAGCTTTCGAAGCTTATGATTTTGCTTCCGAAGGTTAAAGGTGCAGCTTTCGAGTCCAGGGTGTAATGTGTCATTTGTTGATAGTTAGGGGATAGAATATGTCAAGTGCTTTGTTGGGTTGTTTTTCTTGTTAATACCGTTGGGTAGTTGACTATAAGACGTAGTATCATCTTCTTCATATTTGGTAATCTTGTTTCGATTAATAAGAGAGTGAACATTCAATTGGAGATTATCATTTGAGTTCAGTTCTTTAATTCTGTGTTATTGTGTTAGTAATAGGGATTAACTTTCTACAATTAATATCAGAGCTATGGCTCGACCCGATTCAATCGTGTACTCGTCGATCAATCGAAGGGAAGCTCACGAAAGATCAAGTCGATTACAGAGACGATGGTGACTACGAAGTTCGATTTGGAGAAGTTTGATGGGAGAAATTATTTTAGTCTCTCGCGTTTGAAGATGAGAGCACTCTTGGTGCATCAGGGTCTAGTAGAGGCACTGGCCGGAGGCCAAGTGAAGACACCTGATGTGACATGGGGAAGAAAAGAAGAAAGAGATTCAAGAAAAGTGGAAGGATACGCTTGAGAAAGCACACCGTGCAATTATTTTGAGTTTGGGTGATCGGGTGCTTCGTGAGGCCTCCAAAGAAACCACTACGGCTGGGGTATGGACCAAACTTGAAGGGTTGTACATGACAAAGTCCTTAGCCAATCGGTTGTAAGTAAAAAAAGTCTATACACCTTCCTGATCACTCCAGGTAAGTCCCTTGAAGATTATACTGATGAGTTCAATAAGTTGATCTTAGACCTAGAAAATATTGAAGTAACGATTGACGAGGAAGACAGAGCAATTTTGTTGTTGGCCTCCTTACCATAAGTGTATGAACACTTTGTGGACACCTTGATGTTCGGAAGGGATACTTTATCCATGGATGAAGTTATCGTTGCAATGAACTCTAAGGAACTTCAAAAGAGGTCTGAAATAAAGGATGATAGGGGTGGAAGGGCTAATTGTAAGGGAAGACCTGATCATAGAAACCAGAGGCCAAGAACTCAAGCAAGATCCAAGTCAAGGCCAAAAAGAATGTGTTTCATTTCCCTTTCCGAGAAACATATAAAAAAGATTGCCCTGACATATACAAAAGAAAGAAAGGTGAATCAAGTTACTCCAAGAGCTTTGGCCCAAATTCACCTAGTGCTGAGTCTAAAGGGTATGAAAGTTCAGAAGTGTTAATGGAGTCCAAAGCTAGAAAAAGTGATGAATGGATCCTAGACTCTGGTTGCTCATACCACATACTCCTGGAAAAGACTTCTTTGAGGAATTAAAGATGGGATTAAGGGGTGTGGTGAAACTAGGGGATGATAGGCCTTGTGAAATTCAAGGTCTACAGACGGTTGAACTAAGGCTAACTTCTAGTATCGATCTTACTCTCCATTAGGCGAGATATATTCCTAGTCTAAAAAGGAATTTGATCTCACTGGGTACCTTTGAAGGGAATGATCATATAGTGAGCCTAAAGAATGGTAAGGCCAAGGTTATAAAATGGTTAATGTGCATGTTGTTTGTAATAAGAAAGCAGAATAACACTTATGTGCAAGATGGAAAGGTCAAGGTTGGGGCAACTAATGTTACAAAGTCAAAGAATACATCACCTGTCATGTTATGGCATAGAAGATTGGGTCACATAAGTACCCAAGGTTTGCATGAATTAATCAAACAACAGTTGGGAGATGACTTGAGTAACTGTGAAGTTGGGTTTTGTGAGAACTGTGTTATGGGAAAGTCTTAGAAAGTGAGATTTAGGAAGGGTGCACAGACTTCCCAAGGTGTTCTAGACTATATTCATTCAGACTTGTAGGGCCCAACTAGAACAACTTCCCTAGGTGGTGCAAGGTACTTTCTCTCCATAATTGATGATTACTTTCGGAAGGCATGGGTGTTTCTTTTAAAGCACAAGGATGAAACATTTGGAAGGTTCAAGGAAGGGAAAGTAATGGTGGAGACACAAACTGGGAAAAAGGTAAAGAAGCTCAGGACTGATAATGGTCTTGAGTTTTACAACCATGTGTTTGACAAGTATTGTAAAGATCAAGGTATTATTAGGCACCACACTATGGTTGGAAGCCCTTTGTAGAATGGTCTTGCTGAGAGGATGAATAGAAATCTTCTGGACAAGTTGAGATTCCTGTTAATAGAATCCAGAATGCCTAAACAGTTTTAGGGTGAAGCTCTAAGTACAACTGCATTGCTGGTAAATATGTCACCCTCGAGTGCTATAAGCATGAAGACTCCATGGGAATTATGGTTAGGTTAACCAGCTAATTACTCAAGGTTGAGGGTGTTTGGTTCTCTAGCTTATGCTCATGCGAATAAAGGCAAGTTAGAGCCAAGAGCAATGAAATGTGTAGTGCTTGGGCATCCAGAAGGTGTTAAAGGATATAGACTTTGGACAATGGATGAGGGTATACTTAAGGTGATGATTAGCAGAGATGCTGTATTTAGAGGATGTGCTATATAAAGATGGGATCTTAAGATATGTTTTGGAGTTTGAAACTAACTTTGAGAAGGTTCATCTTGAGATGGAGCTAGAAGAAAGGAAGTTTCACATGGGTGTTGATAGTGAGATGAATGGGTCTAGCTTTAGTAGTCCTCAACCTACTTATAGCATTGCTAAAGATAGGCCTAGGAGATAAATTGTGCCCCCTTCAAGGTTCAGAGAAGGAAATGATATCTCTGCCTTTGTGTTCAATGCAACTGCAGTAGAAAGTGAATGTGAACCTTTGAACTATGATGAAACAGTGATTTCAAAGGATAGTTCAAAGTGGATGCAGGCTATGTTGGAAGAAATAGAGTGTTTAGAAAAGAACAACACTTGGATACTGGTTGATAAGCCTAAGGATCAGAAGTTAGTAAGCTGCAAATAGTTATTCAAGGTAAAGGAAGGTATGCATGAGGGGGAGGCTCCTAGATATAAAGCCCGGTTAGTTGCAAACGGGTTTACTCTTGTTAAAGGAGTGGATTATAATGATTTTTTCTCTCCTGTTGTGAAACATTCATCCATAAGAATAGTGATTTCACTAGCTGCTATGTATGATTTGGTTCTGGAACATCTAAAATGGATGCCATCCATAAGAAAAGTGATTTCACTAACTGCTATCATGATATTTTCTCTCCTGTTGTGAAACATTCATCCATAAGAATATTTTCTCTCCTGTTGTGAAACATCATCATTATACAAAATGGATGCCATCCAAAATAAACCAAGTAGCTGCCCCGTGCCATCCTTAGCAACATTTACTTGTAAATTGGAAACACATAAAAGTCAGTGTTGCTGAATGAGTTCTAGTCTTATAAAATAAAGTACTTTACTTTCGTTTAAAACCATTCTTTATTCCATACACGATCATGCATCATACATACATATAAATAATCTTATTATTATCTTTTATCATCGTTCATTAACATTCATTCATCATCATTGTACGCAATCATTAACATTCATTCATTCATTATCTTCTTCACTTATCTTTTGTACATTCATCATTATCTTTCTTACTTACATTCCGGACCAATGCCATGTGCTATACCCCGAACATTATGCACAAAGCTGGTTACTGGGCCTGACGTCTATCATAGGCCCCAAACATTATGCATGAAGCTGACTCCAGTACCTAGGGAAAGGGACAAGGGTCTTATACATATGGTCAATCACAAAGATTAGACCCCAATGTGCATCCTTCTGGGTAGCTAACCCAAACACCGTTGAGCTAACACCCTTCATTGGGTGTGAACCTCTTTACAGTCTTTGCAAGACTTTTCATACGTTCATTCAGGAATGCATGCATTCATTCTTTCTTTATGTTTCACTTTTCATTCATCATTACTTTCCGCTTTCATTATATAATTCTTTACGTTCATTGATATTAACATACCACGCAAAGCCACGGTAACATACATAATAAGGAACAAAAAAATATACATAACCATTCATACACCATCATAAACATCACATATAGCATCAAACATGATCATATAATCACCTTACATCACCCTAAGAATATCCCAAGTCATAGCCTAAAATTTCTTTTTTCATTCTAGAAGATTTTCTAAGTCTTTAGGCACATGAGCCTATGTAGGCGCATGACCTTTCAGGCACATGGGAACACTTAAGCGCATGGAAAACTTTTCGGCACATGGGCACTATTTGGGCGCATGACCCAACACTTAGGCAGTTTAGGCATTTTCTAGGCGCACAGGCACTATGCAGGCACATGAGTACCCGAGCGCATGGGCAGTTGGGCACATGGAACACTTAGTCAAATTTAGCCTAATCTAGGCGCATGGGAACTATTTGGACGCATGACCCAACACTTACGTAGTTTAGACATTTTCTAGGCGCATGGGCACTATGCAGGCGGATAAGTACCTGGGCGCATGGGTTAAATTCTAGAGCATGGGTTAAATTTAGGCGCATGGGCAACCAACCTAGTCTAAACAACATCTTTTAGTCTCCAAATCAAATCCGAACATGTTCAAGCCTAATTCTAACATACCAAACAACATGAAACAGGCTCATAACATAATCATGACAACATAAACACCCAAATCATACCCCACCCACATAAACCCTTATATGAACATACAAGTATAATTACCCATTTAAATAAAAACATTCACATATTCATTTCCAGCCCCAAATTAGTTAAAAACATGTAAAAAAGAGGTTCTAGAACTCACCTTATGAAACTTTGAGTATGACTTCCTTCAAACCCATATGCAAATAAGTCCAACACCTAAAACCCACTAAAACACACAACCAAACACAAAACACAAACATAACCACATGCACGAGGCTATAATTAGTGATGCCCACCTTTTGTACAAAATTATAATAAATTTTGTACATTGCACACTTTTTACCCTCAAAATTAGGTTTTATTGAATTTTCTTCTTTTATTCTCCTTTTTACATATTTTAAAATATCCAGGTGTTCCAAGTCCACCCCCTTATTTAGGTTTTGTCCTCGAAACCTGTTATTCCTCAAACAGATGTGGATAATTCTGCCTCATTTCTTCTTTAGTCTCGCACGTAGACTCGGATCCCTTTTGGTATTTTCACTGTACTCATACCAAAGAAATCACTTTATTCCATAACCTCTTTTCTTTCTGATCAATGATCACCATAGGTTGCTTCACATAATTGAGTCGTTCATCTACTTCAATATCCTCCAATGGTATGACCATATCTTCATCGGCTAGTCACTTCTACATATGAGATACATGGAATTTCAGGTGAATTCCACTTAACTCATCGGGTAACTCCAACCTATAGGCCACTTCTCCCACTCGAGCAATGATTCAGAAAGGCCCTTTGTACCTTGGGCTCAACTTGCCCCGCTTCCTAAACCGAATGATACCCTTCCAAGGTGAGACCTTCAATATAACTCTATCACCCACCTTGAACTCAATCGTTCTATGCCTCTTATCAGCATACGAATTCTGTCTATCTTTAGTTGCCTTCATAAAGGCTTTGATATTCTCCAAATTCTTTGTAGGATCGGTTTATGTCACTAACACTTTGTTTTTCTCTTAAACTCACTTGAATAACACTCGGATGAAGATAGAGTCAATAAGAGTTTATCGCAATATAATAAGTAGTAAAGAACATAGGAAGTAATTTTCAAGGTACTTGCATATATTGCTTCTCAACTCAAATGTTACAAGACTCTTACAAGCAGCATGTTATGAGTTACAATGAGAAACTATATATAATACTACCTACAGCCGGATATACTTTGATACCAGCTGGGATCCTATAACTAAAGCCTATACTACAAGACTATAGTTTAAGGTATCTCAGATAAAGTCTTATCTGAGATATGGTAGTCAGGACATGTCCCTGACTTACCTTTTGTCACCAACTAAAGTTGGTAACTT
>BJCM01156540.1:0-15119 GCA_018326385.1 Flaveria bidentis
ACACACACACTCTTTTATTATTTGATGTTATTCAACTAAATTAAACAACATAACAAATAATATCCATGAACAATTATCCTTATAAGTTGTTCTTTCTCACAAACAATTTATTTAGAAAACCCATTTTCTAAAATGGTGTATTTATTTAATTGCATGATCATATCATCAACTAAATGTTAATTGGTGTTTGCTAAGCTTGTTATTGGGTATGACCCGACTTGGATCATAACGTACTAACCACATCAATGTTCTATGTGTCTTGGGCATAAAGGATCCAACATTATGAAGATAATCAAATTTTGTTTCAGTGACTGCTTCAGCATCAGTAGCACATTGATTGCTTCGATCATTAGATGTTCTTTCTGTTTCAATTGGTCGAGTAGCTTGATTTTGATTTCTGATCTCAGTTGAAAAAACTTCTGAATATGATGGCAACAAAATAGGACCAGCTTTAGTTGAAACACTTTGATTTTAAGACGGTTGTCTATCAAGATCAGCTTGTAGTGGAACATCTTCATACATTTGCTCAGTAGAGGTAGGAGGAACTAATGGAAAGTCATATCTTCTTTCTACACTAGAAAAATGTTCAGCTAAATGTATGTTTCCTACATCAGACAAGTGAAATCGATCAAAAGATTTTGTAAATGAGCCAATATCAAACAACCAATTGGGACCATTTGTAGATTTGGAAAATGAGTGTTCGTTGAATTGAACATTTATTGATTCATCAATAATGTTTAACATAGTATTAAACACTCTGTAATCCTTTGAAACAGAAGAATAACCTACAAAGAATCCTTCATCAGGCTTGGATGAAAATTTTCCCAAATAGTCTTGGGTGCTTAATATTGAACAGGACTACTAAATGACTTAAAAAATCAAATAAATGGTTTTCTATGAAACAACAGTTCATATGGAGTCAAGTTACTTTCTTTTACAATCAGAGTTTGATTTGGCACAAAGCACGATGTGTTAACTGCCTTGTTGATGAGTTCTAGCTGCACTGTTCTTGCTGCTTCAATCAGTGTTCTATTTCTTCTTTCAGCTACCCTATTTTGTTGATGAGTTCTAGCTGCACTGAATTGATAAGCAATGCCTTTGGTTGCACAAAATGAACTCATGTCTTTATTTTAAACTCAGTTCCATTATTATTTCTTATTGTTTTGACCTTATGATCAAGTTGGTTTTCAATTTTTGTGATAAAGTCTTTTATTATTTGGAATGCCTCATTTTTATGAAGTAAGAAGAAAACCCATGTAAATCTTGAAAAGTTATCAATGATCACCAAACAATACTATTTCTTTCCAATACTCATAACATGAGTTGGTCCAAACATATCCATATGAAGTAGCTTCAATGGAGTATTGTTTGTGTTCACCAGCTTTGATTTATGAGAAGATTTATGTTGTTTTCCTTTAAGGCACGTTGAACAATGATAAACAAAATGAAATTCTTTTTGGGGAAGACCAATGACATGGTTTTCCTTGACCATTCTGTTCATGTTTTTAAAGTTTGTGTGCCTCAAACGTCAGATGGGACTCATCAAATGATGCTTTTGACAAAAGTCATGTTTCTTCCATTGGTGTTATAGAATTCAGGTTTAAGACATAGGTGTTATTCTTTCTTGGAGTCTTTAGGACAACCCATTCTTCTAAGATCTGAAATCCTAGATTTAAAATATAGCAATGAGTGACGGTAAATTAAGTTGAATATTTCTTGTAGCAGATCTCAGACACGCTTAGAAGATTGAAGTTTAGTTGTTCACAGTAGTTCACTCTATCAAAGCTCAGCATCCCATTTATCACAAATCCTTCACTAGTAATTCTACCACCATGTGAATCTCCTCTGAATGCCACAGTAGTTCCTTGTATTTGCTTGAAATCATGATGGAAGGAACAATCTCCAGTCATGTGTCGGGAACACCCACTGTCCACAAACCATAGGCTATTAGACCTATATCAATGACCCTGCAAGCACAAAAGAACTAATTAGAATATGGAACACAAGCCATAACTGTCTAGGGTTTCCTATTCCTATCCATGATAGTGACCTCTAGATACATTCCTCTAAATTATGATCTATTTAGTGGGGACTTGGGAGATTGCTTGTGATATTTTGATTGTGTCATCTTATCAACATCAACTGAAGAGTCAAAAGAGTAAAAAAATCTTTGGTCATTATTCTTTTAAAGAAATTTGACTCGTTTTTGATTGTCAACCATCATTTTAGGTTTGGGAAGATCAAGCCTTTGCGTAATGATGTGATGTTTGTTTCTTTGACTCTTCCATAATTCTTTTGTGTTACTCCTATCATTATTTGATCTAGACATCCAAGATTGATTGTTGTGAAACTGACTCCTGACATTAGGTTTCACAAATGATGTTGTTGAGATGGGTTTGTTTTGAGCAATTCTCAATCCCTTTTGATTGAAGTAACAATCACATGTATTGTGATTGTTTATATAACATACTAAACAGTATTTGTTAAAATAGCAGTTTTTAGTGGAATGCTTGTTCATGTCACAAATAGAGTAGTATTGATTGAAAAAGCACTCTTCTGTTTTGTGATTAAACATGTCACATATGTCACAATACATATGTTTATTTCTTGAATATGATTTTGTTTTTGCAGACTTAGCTGATTTTCCCCTTTTCAACTGAGTCATATTCTTTTGCATAGGGGAGGAATCAAAATCAGCCTTTTTTGTAGTTTGCTTTGCAACACTACTTTTGTTAACTGGGCTTTTTTTGTTTCCTCCACCCTTTCTTTACTTCTTGTTCAAACTGATCAACATGCTCGTTGTTGCATATGTCAAAACCGACTCCTTGTCTTAATTTTGAAGATTAGGGGTCTGCCTGAATTTTCGTTGTTGAAATCAGTGAGCTCTTTTGTTTTTTTGTAGTGAAACCTTGTCTGATTTGCTTGAATTATTTGGAGATTTAATCTTATTATCAGAACTGCTTTCAGTTGAAGGTTTCACTATCTTTACAAATTTCTTTTTCCCTTTTGAAATAGTCGGTATAAACTTCACAAAGGGGATAATGGCATTGATTCAGCTTGTTGGTTTGATGACACTCACTGTCTTGTCTTAACACTCCTTGATTTTAATTGGGTGTCCTAATTTGATTTTATCCTCATTTGATTCAATTTAAACACTTGGTTTCTTTTGAGGATTTGTGACTTGTTTTAATATTGTTTTTGGTTCTATGGTGTTAGGTTCAATTTTCTCACTGAGTGTAACAGAGTCAGGCATGACAATGTAGTTATCATTGTATGGTGGAGGACAAGAGCTATATCCGATCCCAGACATATCTTTGGGATCCTTTTGAGAATGAATCCTCTCTTGCAGCTTGACTGAAGACAGTTGAAACTTTTCTAGTTTCACTTAAGTTAGTCTTTGTTCAATTTTAGATGGAGCTAACTTTTTAGTCAATTGCTTATTCTCAACAGCAAGAGTGCAATTTTCTCCATGAAATTTTTCAATGTTAGAGATGAGAGATTTTATTTTGATTTCAAAGCCTTTTATTTCTCTCTTGAGCATCTCTGACTTTACTTTTTCTTATTTTATTTTGTCTACCAATTTATGATTGTGCTCTCTGTAACCTTGTAATTCAGTAACGCATTTATCACTACAAAGGTTAGATTTTACCTCAAATGGCATGGGAGATGGACCATCAATGATCTGAGCCATGAGTGCATGATTTTGAAATTGAGGCTTTACTTCCTCTACATACAGGCTCCAGTCACCAACTCCATCTTGCTTGATAACAAGAGCATTTACAGATGACTCACTGCTTCCATGAGCTTGACTGGTCAGTTGAGGTTGAGTCTGATATGTTTGTTGTTGTTGATGATGATGATACTACTATTTATGATTGTTGGAGTGAAAGCTTGAGTTTGGTTGTGAAGATTACTGGCACTAAGAATTCCTTTGAAAGTTGTTGATTCTTCTAGGAGCTAATATTCTCTAGAGAAGTGGCAAGTCATGCAATAGTTGGAGCAGTTCACTTTGGATTTGTCATACCAAAGCTTGGTGTTTTCATTAAGGCTGAGCTTTCTTCCTTTTCTGAAAAACTTCTTGGCTCTCATAGCATTCTTGGCCATTTTCCACTACAAATCAATTTCGTCTACATCATCTGGATCCATTTCTTCTAAGTCTTCCCAGATCAGATGTGCAAAGGTAAGTCTTCCTCCCAAATAAGCTTCAAAGCTAGCAACAAAGGCACTGTAGGTTGCCTTTTGTTCTTTAGATCTTGTATCATCATGAGTGTTTGAAGGAGTTGCTGAGAATCCTGTTGATTGGGATGATGTTGATGGCCTGTTGGTTGATGGCGCTGAAATGAATCCTGTAGTCTTGACTTGATCCCTCGAGGAAAGAAAATCATCCTCCTCAGTAATGAATGCATTTTCCACAGAGTGTGAGTCTGATGGAAACTTATATGGAAACTTATATTCTTTTATCAACCTCCAGTGCTTCAATCTTGGCTATCATTATATCCAGCGTAGTACTCTCAAGATCAAGAGTATTTTTCATCATGGTCACATTTTGTTTCCAGATTACTAGAAGACTATGCAACATTTTCTTGTTTGACTTTTTGACTTTATAAGTGATTCCCATGATCTCTAAGTCATTCACCAGCTGCACAAATCTATGTTGCTGCTTATAGATGGACTCCCCTTTTGAGTGATGAAAGGTTTCATACTGATTAACAAGTTTATCGTTGTTAATCTCAGCAACTTCACTGCTTTCCTCACACATAACCAACAATGCATCCCATACTGCTTTAGCAGTACCATACTTTTCTAGTCTTTTCAGCACATCCATCTTGAGTGCTTGAGTGAGTATGGAGTAAGATTTGAGATCAATCTTAATATTCTACTAATCATCATCAACGAGATTCAGATCCTCAACGGGTATTCTTGATGTTTTGTAGATGACAGCTTGATCTACAGACGATGTAACACGAATGTGTGGCCCTTTGCAAATAGAGATCCAATAGTCCGGATCTTCACCTGTGATGTAATTCATGAATCTGATTTTCCATTACTTAAAATCAGATTTATGCTTAAGCATGGGAGGTTTTGGAGTCTGACCAAGCACTGAAAAATTATGTGAATCTATTTTAACAATGTGTTTTTTAACTTGTTTAAATGTAGATTAGATAAATTTTAAGTTTGATTAGTCCAACTGGTCCAAATCATCCAAAATAGGTTCAAAGAATCAGATCTATTGATGTTTCAGAGTTTTTGTTGCAACTTTTTGTTATATTAACTATTCATAGCTTCGAATGTGAAGACTACTGCTATGTTCTTGAAGCTGAGAAGGTATGAATAGTAACTGTTGAAGAGTATATTATGTTGTTTACTAAGTAGAGGTGATAGAACACTCTATTAGCAACTCAATCACCAGATCAATCAAGTTATGTTCAAATCTTGGGTAGATATGAAAAAGAACCGAGAGCCAAAGGCTCTGACACCAATTGACTAGCTAATGAGATTGAGATTCTCACTGGTATCGAATATAGTGATTGAGTCAAAGTTTGTATGTAGATACATGTGTACCTAGTTTAGGAGATAAATGTAAAATGTCTTTCACATCTTACATATATGTAATTGAATGGGTATGAATGAAATTAAATCTGTTGGTGATGCTTATAATATTTAATATTTCATTGTTTATTGTGTGATAAAACATATGAACTAACTATATAGGTTTGTGGTTGTTTACATAGTTCTTAGTCAATAATGTTTGAGAAACGTGTTTAAACTTAATCGTGTGAAGTTCTCGTGTGAATGGACCATGCTAACGACCCATACGCATGAATACTTCATGCTAATGGACCAGTCGCACGACAGAACCAGGAGACTGGATTAGTCGCACGATAGTGACAAAAGATTGACTCAGTCGCACGACTGGACCGTCAGTCGTGCGGATGGATCAACCGGATGCTTTAGTCGTACGACTAAACCATGCTAATGGTTCAGTCATACGAACGGAAAACCCTAACCTATAAATACCACTTAATTCGTGGAAAAACGTGACAATTCGAATACCTACGCACATAATCGTACCATAGCCGTCCAGAGACTCAAGAACACCTGTTCCAAGTTCATAGATCACAGTTAATCTTCTTTCATTTGTTCTTAATGGTTTGATTCATTCTTAGATCGATTATACTGGGGTTCTCACTGATTGGATCGCCAATCAAATAGGATTCCGCACTATTTGGTTTGTTACACACGTAAATCAGTTAGTACTTCGTATCTAAACGGTCCTACAAGTGGTATCAGAGCTTTGGCTCTTGATTTGCATGTGATTCAATTGATTTTGATATAAAAATCGATTTTTTCACTCAAAAACTCAATCTTTTTGTGTCAAATAGTGTTTTCGACGTCTCAAGGTCAAAAAGTTAATGTTTTTCGGCATACGACAATTAGGGTTCCTGAGAAATTCGTGTTTTTGCGTCTAAGTGTTCAAAACCTTCGTTTTTGCAAAAACAACAGTCTTCAGTCGCACGATTGAGACAATCGCACAACTGAACCTATTCGCATCTCCCATACACATGACTGAACTCAGTCACCTTGTTAATTCGTACGACTGACCATCCTTATTCGCATAGACTCCAATTGCTCTCTCCTTAGTATGACTGAATCAAATCACACGATTGAATTCATCCGCACACATCATTTGCACGATTGACTCTTTCGCATAAGTTCAATCGCACGAGTGGTCCATTCGCACAAGTTAAGTATTTGAGTTCGAAAGTTTAAAGTTAATGAGATCAAAGAACAATATCCCGCGTTCACTGCTAGTAGAGACACACGGATCCAGGACCTCTTGCTATTGGAGAATGAGACTAGGAATCAGAACAAACCACCTAAGCTAATAACATTAGACGATTACCCACAATGGAAACAATGTTTGGCGATCTACCTCAATAGAGTTGACCCCAACCTTTAGGAATCCATGGAAACAGAATACGACATGCCGGTTGGTGCAGATGGGGTAAAATTGACATTGGGGGGATGACTGACAACTAGAAGGCTAAATATAATGCAGAGAAGAAGGTTTATGCCTTGTTAACTCAGTCTATTCCAAAGGTTATATTCCATCAATATTCTGAGAATAAACAGGCAAAGAAACTTTGGATAGCCTTGGAAAAACGCTATGACGGAAATGCTTCGTTAAAAGCTCTAAAGGCAAAAGCTTTGACGAAGTTTGACAACTTCTCTTCAATGGGTAAAGAAAGTCTGGATGATGTAATTGACAGGTTCTATCATCTCATGTAGCTACCTAAACACACCAGGTAATGTTGAATTAAGAATCTCTTTCACCTACATCAGTTTCTTCTCTATTTTGCTGAGCAAAGACCTTGAGAAACAAGCTAATACTGTTGATGTCATGATCCAAAAGATTCCTAATGTGGAACACATTCACACTGGATGTATAAACACAAAGAATCCTATCATGTATCAACTTCCAAAGTGAAGTGCAAAAGAATCCCAATGTGGATCAAATAAGTAAAAGGATAAAAGTAAAAGAATTCCAATGAGAATCAGTGAAAGTAAGAATTCATAATTTAAGTAACCTGGTCAAGTAAGTTGCTAAAAAGTTCTATCGTGCATTACATGAGGATGGTTGATCAAACCATGCTTCTGTTTGTGAGGTTGTTGATACATTATGCTCCTAGTTTATGTTCTTATTGTAAAAGTCTTTCATTTCTTACACATGTGTAATGTAATTATTCAATGAAATATGATATGCATTTGATGTTTATTTATCTTTGATTATTTCATATTATTATTATTGTGTTAAGTATAAGTCATATGTATGAACTTCATATATAGGTTTGAGATTGTTGTACACAATTCTAAGTCAATAATCATTGGGAAATGTGTTCAACTTAGTCAGGTGATTATTCATGCTAATGGACCATACTTGTGGACCATATGCATGAATGAATCATACTAATGAACTAGTTGCAAGACTGAACCTTCAGTCATGTGTATGACTCAATCGCATGAGTCAGTCGCACGACTGAACCATGCTAATGGTTTAGTCACACGACTGAACCTTGCTAATGGTTTAGTCGTACGAATAGCAATTGCAAACCTATAAATACCATTTAATTCGTGGAAAAACATAACACTTTGAGAGAGACTTCAAATATACATAAAACTTAGCCGTCCAGAGCGTCCAGAACACCCAATCCAACTTCATAGTTCGTTCTTGATCGATTTCTACTCATTCTTAATGTTTGTTTCATCGTTAGATCGATCGGGTTATCGTTCTCACTGATTGGATCGCCAATCAAATAGGATTCCACACTATTTGATGTGGTCTCGTGTAGAATCCGTTAGTACTCCGTACGTTCACGGTCCTAACAAGTGGTATCAGAGCCATTGGCTCGTGATTTTTCGTTGATTCCATTAGTTTTGGTGTTAAAACCTACTTTTTCAATCAAAAGAGTCACCACTTTGTGTGAAAAGGTGTTTTTGACATTTGCATGCATTAGAGTTTCTGTTTTTCATCATACGGCAGATTAGGGTACCTAGAAAACTCATATTTTGTGTCAAAGTGTCAAAATATTCGTTTTTACAAACACGGAAGCCTTCAGTCGCACGATTGGTCCATTGGTAAGATTGAACTCATTCATATACTTGCACGATTGATCTTAGTCGCATCTCTCATTCACACAACTAAACAACTCCAGTCGGTTGATTCCAATCACCTTGTTCATACGCATAACTGAATCCAATCGCACGATTGAATTCATTCGCATCCTTCATTCATAAGAGTGACCCATTCGCATAGCCCATTCGCACGAATGAAACTGTCCTGTTCTAAGTTTACCAAGTTTAAAGCAATGGAAGACTAATTTGCTGCATTTACAGCTGGAAAGGACTCATGCATCCAGAACCTTCTACTTCTGGAGAATGAGATTGGAAACTATAACAAACGCAAAAGTTGTTAACGTTAGATGAATACCCATAGTGGAAACAACAGTTTGAAATCTACTTAAATGGAGTTGACCCAAATCTTTGAACATCCATTTAGACTAGTTACATGATACCAGTTCGTGCTAATGGAGTCAAGTTGACCTTGGGAGGAATGAGCGAAGACCATAAGATTCAGTTTAATGTTGAAAAGAAATTATATGCCTTGTTGACTTACTTTATACCTAAGGACATCTTTCATCAGTTCTCTCAGAACAAGCAGGCCAAGAAGTTATGGGAGGCATTGAAAAGAGATATGATGGAAATACAACTCTGAAAGTACTAAAAGCAAAAGCTCTTAAAAAGGAGTTTGACAATTTTTCTTCAATTAGGAATGAAAGCTTAGATGATATCATTGATCGATTCTATCATCTGATGAGTGAGTTGCACACTCATGGTGTGACCACATCCATGGAAGATAAAGTGTCTAGCTTTCCCGATGGTCTGCAGATAAATGGGATCCATTTGTGTAAAATATGAGACAAAATGAAATTCTTGCTCCTTTAGACATAAATGATTTCATCTACAAGTTAAGGGAGGAAGAACTACGTATGAAATACAAGTCAAAGAAAGGATCCTATGTTCAGAATCCTTCACTACACAATTCAGTTCCAACTTTGGCTGTTTCAGGAGCACCGTTTCAAACAGCAATTGTGTCTAGCTCTTCTGCTTCTTCCCAAAGCAGTGCATCAGGAACCGAAACGTCAGGGTCATCTGGAACCCAATACATAGTTCCTGAGGCAAATACTACAAAGTTGAAGACTGAGAATCTTGGAAATGTCACAGTGGAAGTTGCTAAAGAGCACATGGACCTTCTAACAGGTGTTGTAAATCTTATGATGGTTTAGTTGCTCGTAAGATTGGAAATTGTCATCTTGTTGATGAGGATTATGAGCAAGTTGATGAAACTGAGCTAGAAAGAATGGATAGTATGCGGGCCTTGGCTAGTGCCGTCAGAAGAGCAAAGAAGTTTGTTAAAAAGACGGGACAAAATCCAGTTGCCACTAAAGATACGACTTTTGGATTTGACAAAACCAAAGTCACTTGCTTCAACTGTGGTGAAAAGGGGCACTTTAAACGTGATTGTGTAAAGCCAAAGAAAATGGGAAATGGAAATTCGTTTCCTAAATTCAACCATCAAGACAAGGATAAGATTGGAACTTCATCTTTTAGTAAGGAGACAAAGGCATTGACTGCTCAAGGTGATGAAGGTCAAGACTGGTCTTTCCGATTAGTTTCTGAGGGTGATCTAAACATTGCTTTCGTTGATGCATTGGATGATGGATCTGTAAGTGAAGGAGACATCATAGCTGAGCAACTTTCTGATATCGAAGAAGCTACAAAAGTTGTTGATTATCTGGTTGGTGAAGAGCTTAGAGCTACGACTTTAGAATCTCCAGTCACCGAAGAGTTTGACACTACTTTGATGGCTGATTCGTTTGCTTCCACACAGGTAAGTTCTAAAGACCAATTATTTGAAAAACATGTTTGTACTGAATGTGACAAATTTAGGGAAAATATTGATCTAAAATTTGCTAGTTTATTAGAACATAATGATAATCTAGTAAATGATTTACAACTCTACACTGAAGCAAATCATGTTTTAAAAAAAATGAGTGCAGCTTCGAAGAAAAGATAGAACTTTTGGGGAAACAACTAAGGGAAACCAAGGTTGTTGGCTTAAATCAATCAAATGACATCAAGTTTTATTTAAACCCTTTGTAGGAAACTAAAAAGGAAAAAGTAGTTTTGGAGGTCGAGGTTGAATCATTAAAACAAAAACTACACAGTTTGGCTAGTTTTTCTCATATAGTTCAAAACTTAGTAAAAGAACAAAATAATGGGGAAGGTCTAGGTTATAAGGTAGTACTGCCACCACATGCAATCCTTTTGAACACTTAATGTAGACCAATCAATAATAACCCAGTAAAGGATCATGTGGTGTCTACTCCTCTAGTTAGTGATCCCGATTCTACGGGTAAACCCGTGAAATCTATCACTAAACAGAAGGATTCTACTTTAAAATCAAAAGAGAAGATGCCTGTTGAGAATTTGGATGATAAAATTGAAAAGGTTAATTTAGGGTCAGGTTCACAAAAGTCTATTTCACAACCCAAAATGACTAATCCAATTGCCATAAACGTGTTAAACATCAAAGTCCAAATAAAATGAAAGTGAAAGATGTTCAAAATGTTAAAACAATTAATTTTGTTAAAGAAGGTGAAACATTTAAAAGAGAAGTGAAATAACCAAACCGGACACATCTCAAACCCCTACCAAACTCAACCCCACATCAAAATTTTCCTCAATCTGTAGAACGGAGATCATGCTACAATTATGGAAAACAAGGACATATCTCTCCTAATTGTCCTTATTATTAGACACCTTAAAAGAAAATTGAACTTTTTGATGAAAAACCAAGATTTTCTAAAATTAGATCTAATACTCCACCTAAGAGTATTAGTGAACCTAAAGTTCAATCCATAAGCCAATCATCTGTTTACCACAAACAAGCCTTACACAAACTAGTTTATGGAAGATAAAATCAAGTAATATGTCTGATAGTGAGAACAAGAAAAAGAAGTATATACCCTCATCATCTGAAGGACAGTGGGTTGAGTTCATGATGTGTGATTTCTCTGGGTCACCCAAGCCAGTTAAGGCTTGGGTCCCAAATCTGAACTAATCAATTTCCTTGAATGTGCAGGGTGTCCACTATAGCGTTATCACTAATACCTGGATTTTTAGTAGTGGGGCGTCCACGCACATGACGGGGAATGCGTCTATCCTTTTCAACGTTTAACAAATTAAAGGGGGACACGTATCATTCGCTGGGAATAAAAGAGGTTAAGTCACCGCTCAAGGCGAAGTAGGAAACAAGAAAGTGAAGTTTGACAAGGTCAACTACATTCTACAACTACAAAACAACTTTCTTTCTGTCTCCCAGATCTGTGATTAAGGATTCAAAGTAGTGTTTGAAAACAAGAAGTGCTACATGTTGAAGAAGGATTATGTTATCAAGGAGGATAATGTTCTAATGTTAGCTTCAAGATTTAATGATTTGTATGTCTTGGATCTATCAAAAGCCTGCACAACTGAGACCACTATCCAATGCTTCTTGTCCAAGGCAACATAGAGGGATTTAATCTCTTGGCATATGAGAATAGGACACATTCATCCTAGGAAGATGAATAATCTAGTGCATAATGATTTAGTGAATGGAGTTACCATCAAGAATTTCTAGCTCCCAGATTTTTGCGTAGCATGTAAGAAAGGGAAACAGACCAAGAAGTCTCATAAGGCAAAGAATGTTAATTTATCGATATTCCTCTCAAGCTTCTACACATGGATCTATTTGGCCCACTCAACACAAAGAGCATTGCTAGAGATCTGTACTGCTTTGTAGTAACTGATAATTACTCAAAGTTTTCTTGGGTGATGTTTCTGAAATACAAATTAGAGACATTTGAATCATTCAAACATCTAGTAACTACTTTGGAATAACTCTACAACCTGAATGTAAGAAATATTCGATCAGACAACTAAACAGAGTTCAAGAATCAAAGGATGGAGCCATTATGTCGAGAGAAAGGAATTGTTCATCAATTTACTTCTCCCTACACTCCATAGATGAATGGGGTTGCTGAAAGAAAGAATCGGAGATTGATAGAGACATCATGAACAATGTTAGCCGACTCTAAACTGCCTATTCAATTTTGGAACGAGACAGTGGCAAATGCATGCTACACTCTCAATCGAGTCTTAGTAGTCAAACGTCATAGGAAGACGTGTTATGAATTGCTCCAGCGACGTAAACCAAACTTGGTGTATCTCGAACCATTTGGAGCACCGTGCATGTTGTTAAAGAAGACTCAAACAAGGAAGTTTTATGAGAAGGCTGAAGAAGGTATCTTTCTCGGATACAATTTACTAGACAAGAGAGTTTATAACAACTCAATGGGTTAGGTAGAAGTGTGGTGCAATGTAGATGTCAAAAGATACACCACCCCTCCTGCTGGAAAAGGACCTTCCTTCTTCTTTGACTATGATGGATTTTTTAAGTCCTTCAATCTACCTCCTTCTATCTGGATGATGACTTATCTGCTACCATGATATACGATCTTCTAAACACTCCTCCACCAGACTCGACATCATCGGCTCCATTAGATGATTCTCCTAGCCCTTTAGGGGGAGAGCTTGAGGTATGTGATTATTCCTCTGATGATGAAGCAGTTGAGACTGCAAATGTGGACCAGGAGGAACATGTTCCCACCAATGAAAGTACACAAGCATCTGATCTTGACGCCACTAACACATCTGAACCTCATACTCCAACCGCCACAAATACTGAACCTAGGATTCAAAATCTAGATACTGAAGTAGCTATTCCAACCACTCCCAGATCTTAAATTAATGTGTATCATCCCCTTGACAACATCATTGGGGATGTTCTATCGGGAGTTAAGACACAAAATCAGCTATATTCAGCTCATTATGCCACAGTCATGGTTAAAAGTTATCTACATGATGGTGCTTATTGATCTTTTGTGTCTCAATTTGAGCCAAAATATCTAAGTGAAGCCTTAAACAATGAGGCATGGGTTAGTGCTATGCAAGAAGAACTCCTTCAATTCAAGAAGTTAGGATTATGGACTATTATGGATAGACCAAGAGGTGTAAAGGTGATTGGCACTAAATGGGTTCTTAAGTGTAAGAGAGATGACCAAGAAGTCATAATAAAAAACAAGGCTCAGCTTGTCGTTCAAGGGTTCAAACAAGTAGAAGGCATTGACTACAATGATGTGTTTATATCGATAGCAAGGATGGAAGCAATTCGTATTTTCTTACCCTATGCATCCTACATGAAAATTAAAGTTTATCAATTGGATATGAAAAGTGCATTTCTTCATGGTGAAATTCGTGAAATAGTGTACGTCAATCAACCCAAAGGATTTGAGGATCCTTATCATTGGGAAAGAGATTATAAAATGGACAAGGCTCTTTATGGGCTTCATCAAGCTCCACGAGCTTAGTATGAGAAACCCTCTACTCAATGCAAAAACATGGTTTTCGTAGAGGAGTTATTGACTGCACGTTGTTTATCAAAGAAAAAGATGATGATTTACTACTAGTATAGATATATGTGTATGACATCATCTTCGGCTCCCAAAATGAAGCTTTGTGTAAGCTGCATTTAGGATTATACAAGCAAAGAGGGGAGCTGAAAATTTCGTTTTTGTTGGCTGCCCTTCAAGAACTTCTTGTAGATTTTGGATTGTACAAGAGGGTTTGTTCTTGGTGTTTAACTTCCTAACAAGTAAGGTGTTCACTAAGCTTGTGGGTATACAAGCTTGAGGTCTTCTCCTTTGAAGGCTAGACATTCAAGGACATCACCATCTTCATTATTTTTCATCTACAACATCTAGTGCAAGAAAGGTTGTTTCATGTTGATAGCATAGTGTTTCACATATATTGTTGATCCTTGTTTTTGGGTTTTGTTTATGCTTCAAATGTTGAAAATTTTCAGAATGTAATAACATGTTTAAGTCATTCTTCCGCTGTGTTTTACTAGTTTAAAATAGTTAAACTAGCTTTGATTAACTTGTTACAAAACCTAACAATGGCATCTAGAGCCAGATATGTGGAATATATGCTTCAAAAGGTCTTGAAAATTAGTTTTCATGGATCTTTACAACCCATTAGGGGCTGTTTTGTTGTGGATATATGAATCCCTTATGTTTCAAGGTCTATTATTGCATGCTTTAGTATAGACCTTCAAAGATTTACATCAAATGGTTGATTGTGTTGTTTGGACAAACCTTAAAGTTTTAGTTTATGTTGGCTGAAACTATAGGGCTGAAATAAGGGGTTCATTGTGGTTCTTGGATGTTGAATATGTTTCTCATTATGGTGCATAACATAGCCTTGGCCTCTTGTGTTTGGTTTTGGTTGATTATGTTTTGTCATATTGGTTTTGTCTCTTGCAAGGGTTGTAATTTTGTGTTTTATTGTGTTTGGGTTGTAATTTACTTATTCATTTGGCTATGTAATAAATAGATTAGGTGCATTTCTTTTATTAGAAAAATTGTATTAGGATATAATTTTGTAAAAGAAGATGCACA
>BJCM01156568.1:0-12966 GCA_018326385.1 Flaveria bidentis
GTTTACAAGTGCAATGGTTATAAAGTAACATGTTTCACCCCAAAGTGTGAAAATATGAAAAAGGGGTATAGAAATACTCACAATGATCAAATAAGTATACAATAACGATTAATAAGAAACATTGAATAACACTCCAACGCAATCCTTCAGAATGTACCTAAATATATATGTGATTACAAGGTTTAAGTTTAATGATATTAAGTTTAGCGAATTAACGAGAGCTAGGTTTTAGGTAGGTTTGGGCATTTTTTATAAGTACTTTTTTAAAAAATATATATTCTTTATATTTTTAAATATAAAGAAGGTGAAATTGAATCGTTTATAATAAATATTAAAGTTTAAATATAATGTTTGAGTAATTATTTGAAATAAGCATGATTTAAACAATATTAAGTGAACAGAAACGTTTAGACCAACAATAATTTATTAATTATTATTTAAAATCCATTTTATAAGAAATTATTTAAAAACACACTTTGTAAAAATGTTTTAAAAAAATATTTGTTAAATTAAACTTAAAAAAAGAAAATTACAGAAAATATTTGGTGGGTTTTAATGTATAAGAAGTTTATAAAAACATTTTTTATATTTATTAAAATTTTTCCTATAATTAATTTAGAGCTAAAAACCTTTAAAAATAATACATGAGGTTGCCTGGGTTCAAACCCGGGACCTCATGTTCAAGGTGTAGTGTATTAACCAGTAAACCAAGGTCTCAGTCGCGGTTTATTTGGGTTTCCAAGCCTTAAAAACACCAACACAAAACCCCACCCAATTCCCATGAACCCTAGGTTCGGATTATGCTAAATTGAAGATCAAATCGATTAGTTTAGAGCTTGGAACCATAGGGCTTTTGTTCATTATGATGAAACGAACTTGTAGGTGGTTTCAATTACTCGATTCGATGCTAAATGAAGACGATTGGATTGAAGAACAGATGTGAACAAGCCGCGCTCAACGTACATTCAAATGATGGGGTAAATGTTGACGATAATCAAATTAACTTTGTGTGAAGCTTCAAAGGGAAATTCCAAATCAAAACCCTCGACTAATTTCAGATTTAGAAATGCAGATGATGGTGGTTGATTTGTTTGCAGGTTGCGATGAAAGGAGTGCTTCGAACTCGATGTATACGTTAGTTTCAGGTAAAATTGAGAGTTCTTATGATTTAGGAACTGATATATGGTTGATTAGGTGAAGTTAATTAGATTATTATGAACGTTTAATAGCCAAACGGCTACGGATTTAAGAGTGTTTCGGTTATTCAGTCGAATTACACTTGTAACCGACGATTAAACGAAATCAAGATCACATTCATGTTCGAGACAGTTACAAGAATGATTTGGGGTTAATACGTGATTGATTTCGGGTGTTTTGGGGCTCGTCGGAGCGTTCGCCGCCGGTGGTAGGGGCAGTGGGGAAAGGAATTTGGGCTCAATCTTTCAAAAATTACACAAATGGCCCCTTTGGTTTTGTCTTTATCATTTCATGTGAGAAACTTATGTTTTAAGTTCTTAAATTGGCAATAAAGCCCCCTAGACTTCTTTTAAACCTTTTTAAGTTTATTAAATTTTGCAAGTTGTTATTATTGATAATAATAATATTATTATTATTTTTCTTAGTTATTATTAGTGTTATTATTATTATTATTATTATTATTATTATTGTTATCATTATTATTATTAGTATTAATATTCTTATCATTATTTGTATCATTTCATTATTAAACATTAAGTTTAATATAATGAAACTGTAAATTTTCAAATTAAAAGTTAATTTCAAGCACATAAAGCACCCATGAGTTTCATAAATAATAGTAAAGACTCTTACAAGAATTAGCAAAGTTAACACTTAGTTAAAAAAAATTCAAGATGTTACACATGCTATCTCTGAATTGTATGTGATTAACGTTTGCTGGCTATGATGATTGGATAAAATATATGTTGTTGTCATGGCGTGGAAGCCTTGCTTTGATGGACTGCAGCCATTGATGGTGACCATGTCTGAGCCAAAAGGTTATTATCCTTGGCAAAATGCAAGATGTTCTGTTTTGATTAGATGTTGCTCTTGGTTTGTTGATGATGACTCTATGGTCATCTGAGACATCGTTTCATGAATTCGGTATTACCTAATGACGATAAAGTTGTCGAAGATGGGTTTGGTTTTTTTGGGGCGCATGTTATCTCTGGTTTGTGTGTGATTAATGTTTGTTGGCTATGATGATCGGATAAAATATATGTTGTTGTCATGGCATTGCAGCCTTGCTTTGGTAGACTGCAGTCACTAATGGTGACCATGTTTGAGCCAAAAGGTTATTATCCTAGGCGAAATCTATGATTTGTGTGAGATTTGCAGTCACAACAACTAAATGAATCTGTGACTCTGTTTTTTTTGTTACGAGTTGGAAGTATTGTTGACTTTGGTAGTTTTATGGCTATGATATTCCCCGAAACCGGTGTTGGTTGTCTTGGCTTGGTGGCCATTTTCGATTTTATTATACACACCCGACAAAAAATCTGGTTTTTCCGACGCGCTTTGCGGATAAACACCTAGTTATATATAAACATAAGTCTTATATTTCATTTATAATATTCATAACATTAATGAATTTTAGTATTAATAATTATAAGAATAATATTAATTACAATTCATATTATGGTAATACCTAACAAATCGTATGGCATGGTATATTAAACATTAAACGTATGATTGATAATAAATTAATAATTATAAAAGTCATGATAATAATATTAGATAACCGCCTTACTATGACTTAGTGGGATTCTGTCTAATAAAAACAACGACAGTAAAAAACAATAAAAGAATGGATTGACCGCTAGCAAAGTTGATTTATAAGTGATAAGTTAATGTATAAGTGATATCACTATACATTTATGTACTTCTATCGGTGCGTATCGTATAACTACTAAAGCATGTCTTTAATTTTTGCAAGTGACAAACGAGTCCCAAAAGACCACCCGCTACGTGTGAGACCCGACTACCTCTAATGGTGATTGCTACTCTTGTACTTCAGGTAGTATTTTTAACTATTAAATAAATTAAATAAATAAAATATTAAATAAAATAATTAATTAATTAGTTATAGACCGATATTATAAAATAATATATGATTAAAATTACATATTAGTAAGGACTATAATTAAACAAAACATTGATATCAATTTTTTTACATCTTTGTTTTTAATTTTTTTTTGTTTCTCAAAAAATAAATTAAACATTTCATTTCAGAACAAAATATTTTAAAAAGTTTCATTTTACAAAATTTTCTTACTATAACTTTCAATTTTAATTAGTTTTGATTTATACAATTTTTACTAACAAACCATTTATAAAATATATCATGTATAAAAAAAGTTGATGAATAAGAAATTTTTTTTTATAAAATTTACTTTTTAGAAATAAACATTAATAAAAGGATCTATTTCTTAATTTTTAAAAAATAAATTTAAATCTAAAAAATAATTAACTAATATAATAATTAATAGTTAATGTAGACATTTAATAGAAGAGAGAATCGAACAAATTTTGATGAAAATAAATATGATGTCACATGTCACTCAATATATTTTTTTATTAAAATAGAATTATTTTCCATCGCTCTCTGTAAATCCCATTTCTACAATTTATTTAAAACAAGATTGTACGAGATAGCACACTATTAATGAAAACTGTAACGAAACAATTATATACAAATCATCAGACATGCTTAAAAAGTTTTGATATTTACGGTTTTTCTCTTACGACCTTCATAACATACCAAGTGGCGTTGTAATACATCACAACACGGTTTAATTTACTAGTTATGTACACAACATAATGACAATGTTAACTAAACTAGCAACACGGTTCAATTTACTAGTTAAAATATCAGTTATGCACACAAAAATAAAGACAATGTTACCTAACCTTGCAACACGTTCCAAAACACGCTTCAACCAAACACGTTGTGACCCTTTATCGGACCGCCCATTTTATCGCCTCAAGAACGTAAAACGAAAGAAGATGGTCTCAAAATCATTTAAATATGCTAAAATCAACAAATCCATACAGGCTTAACGTAAGGCCAACTGAAGCCATCTTTTACAGACTAAATTCAGACCACAACTAGCACCGATGCTCTCTGAGGGGAAAAAAGCGTCCTTTTAAGAAAAGAATATATATCGTTCATTCTTTAGGTTGATCAGGACATCTCATCGCATGGTTGACTTTGGTCTTCACATTGATCTAGACATTTGAGAACCATATGTGTTGTTAATGTCCTTTGTTTTTGGGGGCCTACGACCTTTGTCGGGCCCACCGATCACACCCCATTCTTCGAATTGCCTTTGTCGGGCTCTAGCCCTTTCCTTCTCTTCCTCAGATTTTGAAGCATAACAGTAAGGACATGTAACCCCGTATTCCCACTTGGGTGATTCCATGTCAGCATCACTCACGGGTTTCTTGCAGCCATAGCAAAGCTTGAAGTTTCCAGGCACCAACCCATGTTGGACCGAGACACGTTTATCAAACACAAAACACTCACCCTCCCAAAGAGACTCGGTTTTGGGGACTTCCTCTAGATATTTGAGTATGCCACCTTTTAAATGGTAGACCTAATAACATAAAATAGAGGATAAATCAAAGATGATACATTCATTACATGTCAACAACAAAATGCAAAAACATCCACAGAAAATACATGAAAACAAACTGGGTACCAAGTCAAAATTGATCATGAATGATTAGGGTCGCCAAGTCAGTCTGGCTTGACCACTAATTTTTTGTACAAAGTCATTAGAAGTGTATAAAGATTTAGTATATCAAATATGCTTTATAAGAATTATACAAGTTGGTGGCTTTGGATCAGTTCGACCCATTTGATGTGTTTCCTTTTAAGATAACTTTTTCAATTTAACCATTTGAACTATTAGAGATAGAACAAAACCTAAATCAATCCTTTAGTGGGTTAGGGTTAGTATGCAAGCTACACTTACCTCTTTAAACCCTTTGCTGAGAAGAAAACTTGAGGCTTTCTCACACCGAATGCCACCCGTACAGTACATTGCAACACGAGGTGGAGATTTACGTGTCTCATTTTGCTTTTCAGGTTCCTCAGCCAAACCTGTGTCTTCCATTTGGGCATCTGATGAAGAAACTTGGAATTGATTATCCACCCATGATGGGAACTCCCTGAAAGCTGTGGTATTTGGATCAACTGCCCCTTTAAACTTGCCAATTCTGGTCTCATAGTCATTGCGCACATCGATAACAACCTTAAAAAAACCAATGAAGTCAGTTTCAATTCATTATGGCCAGGTGTCATGCCAACCAGTTTCCGGTCAAAATAGCTGAAGATGACCAAATAGAATGAGCTTGGAAACAGGAAAAAAAACAACTCATGACTATACTGAGAGACTTACTGTATCTGGATCACTGATCAATAAGTTCCATTCATCTGGGTTGACATACGTTCCAACTCTTTCATTAGGTGATACAGAAGGCATTCCAAGGGAAACTATCTGGACAAAAACAAGATTAAACAATATAGAAAAAAATCACTTAACTAAAAACATCAGCATACAATCATTCCCTATTACGACTCCAAAACAAAGCTGATTCACTGATCCAGTTACTGTAATTACCTCCTTTTTAAGCTTGACCCTCACATGGTCCCACCTGAATGGTGCATCTTCCCCTGCAGCCAGGGGGGAACTACTTGTGTGTCCATGGTGAATAGCTTCTTCTTCAGGGCTTACAGGCGACTCTATTTGTCTAAGACCCTTTAAGCGATCATCAGACTGAATGAAGTCAAGAACTTTTTCAACTGATTTCCTGATGCCACATATGCTGCCATTAATTCCCTCTGGTGCAAGAATGATACCACCTGAAATGTACTGAAAAGTATAAGTTTGGTGAGGGCCTGAGCGGCAGTAGTGACAAGGACAGAAAGGGTCATGAAACATTGGACAGAACTAAGAAAGGCCGCTGCAGGGCAGAAAATAATCTTACCGAATGCATTTTGCAAGTGTTATTATACAATCAAAATCAGATAATCAACAAGAAAACAGGATTTATGAGATAATACGCTTTCTTATTTGAAATTGTTATAATATCTTAGTTTTTTTCTGGCAAATTTTGATCATTTAAGGAATTAAAGATAGATTGTCAAAAACATGATAAAAAGATCTTGTGGCATCTGGTTAATATCTCAAAAATTAGGTAAAACTAAGGCATAAAGAAACATAATTTGTTTATCCAAACATCAGATAATCAACTCCAAGATGCAAATCTCCAAACTCCTTACAATTTTTGTGATGGCGCGCAAGCAATCAAATAGATTCATCTCTTGCACAAACAAAATGTAGCTAAATTTAAAATCCTGATAGATACCAAGTGATAAGCCAACGAAATCCAAGAGTTTAAATGATTATCCTAATCAATTAAGAACACTCATAATTCACATTCGTCGCATTCACTGTAATAGCCAATATCAACATATATATTCCTCAAAATCATCGCTTAATTATAAGAATTTCTCAAATAAACTAAATTCAGTAACAAATAAGTAGCGAATACTTACCAGTTTTTCGCACAACTCTTTCAACGGTGTACGCAAATCAGCATGGTCAGGAAAATCAGCAAACTTGTAAAACGACACCACCACAAGCTGAAGCTCCTCAGCATCTCCTGATTCCGATACTCCAGAAACCGAAAGTGGATAGGCATACACAGAAGAAGACGAAGAGGATGAAAAACCATTGGAGATTGTAGAGCCATGAAATAAGCTTTTACAGTTTATGTGAGGAATCTGTGGATTAGATATCAGAGGAAGAAGATTAGGGTTTCTCGTTGAAGATGATGAGGAAGAATCGGGATTGAGGTTCATGGTGGCGTAGATAGAGGTAGAATTAGGGTTAGGGTTTGATGAAGACGATGATGATAACATCCTTAACGGCAGAAATGTGAAAGGAGTTAGTCTGTGAGAGCACCCAAGCACAGGAAAGGATTGCATTGAAACAAGTAACATAATTAGGGACTTCTATGTAATTATCCACACCAAGACACATGTGTATTCATTGTTATTAGAAAACGTTTGATCGGAAGAAATAAAATAAAATTAAATATTAGTATAATTTTTAAGTAAAATTATGTTTGAGGGTAATGAAGTATAAAACCTAAGAAAATATTTCACCTCAAATTCTATTGTTTGTGTGAGTTCAAATTCCCTTTCTAGGTGAAAGGATTTTGAAATCCTACAACCACGGGAATTGGAGGTGAGACATTCCCTTTAGTTTTACATTTTATTACTCACTCAAACATAATTTTACTTGAAAATTATACTAGTTTCTCAATTATATTCCATTCCATTTTATTTCTTCCAATCAAACGCTCTCTTAAGTTTGATTACCTCCCAAGGCTTTTTTACCTGATTAGAGTTGTGTTTTAATTCTCATTTCACATTTGACTAATGCTATATAATCTCACCATACCTTAAATACCATTCTTTCTTTTCATTTTTCTTATTCTTTACGTTGAAGGTTTCTAAGAATAGGTATGTTTAGTTGTGATTTTTGCTATTCATCAATCTTTGATTTTCATTTTTGGTTTAGTTCGATTTGTAATTTTGATTTCTTGATGTTTGATTGATTTTGGTTTAGGTATTTACACTTTATACTTGAAATCGACGGTGGTTATCACATTAGGAAGTATCTAAACCAAAATCAATCAAACATCAGGAAATCAAAATTACAAATCGAGCTAAACAAGAAATTAAAATCGGAGATTGATGAATAGCAAAAATCACAACTAAAATACAAAAATTAATTCATTTGAACATGTAACAAGAGTTTAATATAATAATACAAGAAAATTATGCAGACACACAAACAAAAAAACAAATAATCACACAAGTGATGCACAAATAGATAGGCAGAATCAACAAAAAAACAGAGAATGACACCCTCAGATTTCCAGATGCTCATACTCCTAACCCAGCCAATAAAATCTAAGCGGAAACAAGAACAAGAAATAACAAATGAAAGAATAGATCAGAGATAATAGCAAAGATAAGGAACGATCTCACCAAATCAACACCCAAGTTAGGGTGTTCCGACAAAAAAATCTACAATCTTGTAACTTTCACTTAAGGGTATAGAGATTGAGAGAAGAAAAAAGAAGACAGAGCTCCAACCATTGTTCTAGTAGATCTTCACAAGGTTTCAAGATGAAACACCAACAATATGTCAGTCCACGTAGCTACCCTTGAATCGGTACCAAATCACAATAGAGAGGGTTTAGAGAACATAAACCCTAACACACCATCACATTACCAGAATCCATAAGAACATCAATGAAAGGAAAGTAGGGTTTCAGATTTAAGAGACAAACCCTAGAAATCCAAATCAGAGCGACAACAACGGATAAACCAATAATACCAGAGCCAATAGCTCTGATACCATGTAAACAAATGAAGGATTTGATAATACGAATAGAGATTAAGAACAAATCTTCAGAATATAAAGATTAGTGGAAAACAATGATAAAGATGAACAAGAACAACTTAAATGAATCTGATAACTAAAACTCCATAATCTACACAAAGGTTGTGAAGATTATGAGATAACAGAAATACAAAAGATCATGAACAAGACGAATCGAGACTGATGCAGACGGTAAGAGAAAGTATGCGGTGGTGATGAACCCTAATTTGAAGACTCCTTTATATAGGCAACAACTCTGAGGAAATGAAAGAAACATCCCTCCATAAACTCCAGAAATCAGCAAAGACCCTCGAACAAAGAAACATGCACAAACTTAACCCAAAAATAAGAAACCTTTGATTTGAGACATTAATACCTTTTAACATGTGTTGCATTGGAAGTACATATAAATCTTAAGGTATTATGTAATGTGATGTATGTAGATCCATCCATTATGAAGGCATTCTTTCTAAACATAAAAAGTCTTACCTTTACCATTGATAACAATGGCAGGGATAGACGTGTTAAGTCAACAAGTGAGTTTTGTGACCTAATGATAAGGTAAACATTAGGAATTAGTTTGGAGATAATTATAATTAAAATTATGGTTTGAAAAAGGAAAACATGACCTATTAGGACTGTAAAGAGCCTCATAAGAGTAGCTTAAAGCTATTGTTAGGGCAAAGGCTGCAAAATGATATTTGTTGTTGGCTATTATACCAATTAAATACCATTTATGACTATAACTTTGGAGAGCTCTAGGTTAAAATTGATGAGTGATGTTGTTGTTGATTACAGTAATAAATACATATCACTTATAGAGCGCTTAAGGTTGTTTGTTAAAAATATAGGATGTTTCAAGCACACATAAACACATAAAGACTAACTAGTGGGAATGCTCGCGCGTTGTGACAGGTGCTGTTGTTTGTCACCTTGTAGTTGTTGTTGGGGTTTGTGTTGTGTGTGTGTGGTGGCAAGCACATTACCGGTGGGTATAATATTTACAATATTACACTCTTAATAAAGTTAATATGATTCAGTAGGTATCAAATTGACGGTATCACTATGTATGTGTTTGAAGTTGAGAGATGAAGATGTTGATCGAGTACCTCACACATAGCGTAAGAAGTGAAATAATACAAGCTACATATGAAATAGTTATAATCTTAAACTAATACAGTAGAATAATAAACATGACGACAAATGCTAGTGGTTACAATGTAACGCATACAATACATAAGCAACTTAATAGATGCGGGAACCTTAACTTCATAAAAATATTGATGAAACATTGCATTAGCAAGTTGACAAAAGTTTTTAAAACCATAAAACAACTACAAGACAATAGCTCCAACTAATGTTAACTATGGTGTTTAAAAACACATCATTTTTATATTTTTATAGGTCAAAAGATGTTAAAAATGAAGCATGCTAATAAACCTTTATTTGATGAGGCATCACAGGAGCATAAGTATTTGGAAGGATCATTATTTAGGGGTTGGTGTAACAAATATTTTCTGGATTGCGGGAGATGAATTATATAGGTGAGGCCTATTAAAAAGTGAATAAGTTGTTTTAAAGAACCTCTATGTTGTGTAATGGATTCCAAGAGATAAAAGAGAATCATCATGTGAGCAAAGATTTTATCATGTTGTTGTATACAAATGCTTACGTAAAATTCAAAGTAACCTAGATACAAGAATAAAACACCGAACAAGACCTCATAATTACTAGAAATAAAATTCAAAAGAGTAGAGACTAACAAAGTTGAAAAAAGTTACCATAAAAAACAAAAATGAAACATATGAAGTGCATGAAATTTGGGATGTAACATAAAAAAAGCATTTAATTCTATAACAAATATCAGTGGAAACATCCAACATTTAAAGCAAAACCAATTAGGTTATGAAAAATAACCTACAGTGTATCCACAGGTATCCTATCGATGTTTCTCGATCCTGAAAACCTTGTAGGAACCAAACTGGAAACAGGAACCTTGTTTTGACCTTATTGACTGAAATTGGTGTTCTTGAAGGTGAAGATTGTGAAAATTTTATTCTATACTAAGATTCTTTAATAATATAACTTCTTTCTGTGGTTGCTTCTCTTTTTTTAATTGAAACCTGCATCAACAAGCCAAATTCCTTTTAAAAAATTTAACATGAAATAATCATTGTCATCTATCATCTTGGATTCAAGAAAAAAATTTATCAATCAAAAGTTTCAATGTTGAAGTAAACCCATTAAAGATGAAAGAATTAAGGCAATCAACAATGCTTAAAAACTAAAAATCAAAGAAATTAAACCTCCAAATGTCAAGTTTCTTGTTCAAGCCTCATATGCACTAAAATTAGTATTTGGGAAACTAACACAGTTCCTCTACATGAAATTTTAGAGATGAGTGCCTTGCTTATCTTGAGATTTGCTTGCAACCGTAAGACTTGCTCACCATTTGCGCCTTAAGTGCGCCTTGTGCCTTCTCTTACCTAGGAGATGAAATCAAGATGATCCCCACCCTAGACAAAAAGTAGAAAATGAATGCTTAAAAGAGGTTCAACAAGTAACTAAAGTAATTCAATTTGAATTTAAAAACATAAAAGATAGTCATTTGTCAACTTGTCAATATGAATTGGATCACCATATTATTAGAACAAGAATCTTAACTTTTTCTAATATAATGTTGGCATTAGTTTTATACATTTTCTGATGATTTTGTTTGCCAGCTCAACCCATTTGAGGCATTTTTTTTCCAATTAAATCTTTTAAAGTAACCCTCTTAATCTGTTAATATAACTTTGCCCTAAAACTACAATTCCCAAAAAAGAATTCATTTTAGCTCATTTAAAACCTCACAAAACATTTTGCTGCTTAAGGTTTCAGCATTACACTCATATGAGATGCATAGATAAAATAAAAGACAGATAATATAACTAATATACCAGTCCATGATTAGGAGCTCGTATGTTTCAAGTCTTAGATGAGTCGGCCAATTCACATGCCATACACATAACTACAGATAATAAAATTTAGATTCATGAACCAACAAACTATGAATATAGTTTTAAATTTTAATACAAAAATTTGCTTTTAACATAGGTTTATTGGTTACCTATTCAAGAACTTGCACCTGACAAAAGCCACTTCAACTGCAAACAGGTTCAAGCAAAAAAAATTATTATATAACAAAGGAAACTTGCGATCGGTAATAAATCAAGATAATCAACTACTATTAGAGAAAGGAAAAAAAGAATTCACCTTGATTAAAAGTAAGCTCGTGCAAGCACGCTCGATAATAATTTCGCAAAAGTTAAAAGCTTTATACTTAACAATCCGGCTAGCTTCTGATGGCATGACAATCGGATCTAAAGCTTTGCAGTTAAACATACATGATACAAGTTAAGACATTAAAAGACATTGACTTCCATATTTAATTTTGCCTAATAACTTGTGAAACCACCTGCAGATGAGTTTTGCTCCTGTCTGCAATGGCAAAGACTAAAGATTAGAAGTCATAACATAATGTGCATAACACTCTTCCTAATACTTATCACACATCTGAAGTTTAAAAAAAAGTGATATTAAGTATTAAGTAGAAATATATAAAAGCTAGGAAAATTTACATGTATACGGGAGAAAGCACAAACATGAAGAAAGATGTTTCTGGTTTGACGCATTAGTGGCCCAACACCCCACACTACAGACACAACAAGGCTCATTGCTGGAAGGTGCTTTACTATTATAAGTGTACCTTTAAACCTGCTACAGTAAGTTTCAAAGTTTGGTATGATGATATGTTTGGTATTGTATTAAAACTGCTTATTTGCTTACTACTTTTTGAAATATGAAACTTCAAACTGCATATTCGAAACAGTTCATTTAACTAAAAAATGATTAAAAAAAGCATCCTTTGATTAGCAATCATTAACACCATCTGAGCAGCTTACAGCAAGCTAATAAGCAGTTTTAATTACCCATCTCCCTCTTTAATCGAAAACAAATAATGCATGCAATATGCTAATTGTTTCAAGTTAAAGTCATACCTAAACTGCTATGTTATAGTAAAGAAAAAAGAAACAAAATACAAAATTAAAATCAACTTAACATACAATGGGTTTGGAGTAAAATATAGGAAGAGGTAATTGACTGAATGAATGATTCTCATTAACAATCATCAAAATATATAATTACACGGATTGGCATAATAATAGGAAACTAATGAATGCGTACAACTATCATTCCTATAAATAAGGGATTTACATTGATTACAAGATAATTGCTATTACACCCCCGCAGTCGAATCGGGAGGTTGGCGAACGTTGAGACTGGAATGAAAATCATCAAATAAGATCCGAGGCAAGCCTTTGGTGAAGATATCTGCGATCTGGTAGCGAGAAGGGACGTGCAAGACACGAACGCACCCCCGTTGTACCTGCTCTCGAACAAAGTGAATGTCCAGTTCAATGTGTTTGGTCCGCTGGTGCTGAAC
>BJCM01156574.1:0-12800 GCA_018326385.1 Flaveria bidentis
TGTATTGACTACCGCGAACTGAACAAGTTGACGGTGAAGAATCGATACCCCTTACCGAGAATAGATGATTTGTTCGATCAGCTTCAGGGTGCCAGTTGGTTTTCCAGGATAGATCTTCGATCAGGCTATCATCAGCTTAAAGTGAAGGAGCAAGATATCCCTAAAACAGCTTTTCGCACGCACTATGGTCACTACGAGTTCCTTGTCATTTAGTTGTCTTAAAGCATAAGCTATTACTTTGTCACGTTGCATCAGGACACAACCAAGTCCTTGGATGGAAGCATCGCAGTAAACCACAAAATGCTCACTTCCTTCAGGTAATGCTAATATCGGTGCACTACAAAGTTTCTGCTTCAACAACTGGAAAGCAGCTTCTTGACTCTCACCCCATTTATAGGTTGTTCCTTTATGGGTCAAAGCTGTGAGAGGTTGAGCGATCTTTGAGAATCCCTCAATGAAACGTCGATAGTATCCTGCTAGACCAAGAAATTGCCTTACCTCACTAGGCGTCTTGGGTACTTACCAGCTCCTTATCGCTTCAATCATTGCAGGATCCACATGTATTCCCTTCTCATTAACAATATGACCCAAAAATTTCACCTCATGAATCCAGAAGTCGCACTTAGAAAATTTGGCGTATAACTGTTCCTTTCTAAGTAGCTCCAAGATTAAATGTAGATGTTTCTCATGTTCCTCCTTGGTCTTAGAATAAATCAATATGTCATTAATAAACATGATAACAAACTGATCAAGGTAGAGTTTGCACACGCGGTTCATGAGATCCATGAACACTGCTGGTGCGTTTGTCAACCCAAAAGGCATGACCAAGAACTCGTAGTGACCATAACGAGTACAGAATGCTATTTTAGAGATGTCTTCTTCACGAACTCTCAGTTGATGATAACCATATCTCAAATCAATCTTCGAATAATAACTTGATCCCTGAAGCTGATCAAATAGATCGTCGATACGAGGTAACGGGTATCGGTTCTTGACTGTGACCTTGTTCAACTCTCTGTAGTCGATGCATATCTGGAATGTGCCATCTTTCTTCTTAACAAAGAAAACAGGTGCTTCCCACGGTGACGAGCTCGGTCGAATAAACCCTTTATCCAGCAGCTCCTGAAGTTGTGTAGATAGTTATTGCAGTTCGTTCGGTGCTAACCGGTAAGGTGCTCGCGCAATCGGAGCTGCTCCGGGAGTCAAATCGATCTGAAACTCGACTTGACGATGAGGTGGTAGTCCAGGCAGATCCTTTGGAAACACTTCTGGAAAGTCACGAACCAACAGAATGTCTTCTATCTTCTTTTCCTCTTGTTGCTGGTTAGAGACGAGAGCTAATATGGCCAAGTGGCCCTTGCGTAACCACTTCTGAGCCTTCATGAATGATATGATGCCTATGACAGCACCACTCTTCTCGCCCTTAACCGAAAGATGTCCCCGTTCATTAGAGGAATGTGAATGACCTTCTCATGACAAATCACCTCTGCTTGCTTCTCGGACAACCAGTCCATGCCTACGACCACATCGAAACTTCTAAGAGTAACACGCATGAGATCAATGTAGAAGGTATGACTAGCGAGTTCTGTCTTGTAATTCTTAAGGATGTGCATAACAGAGATTTGCTTACCATCAGCCAACTCTACAACATACTTAGACTCCAAGGCAGAGGACAAATCACTTAAGAGGCTACAAAACTTAGTAGAGATAAAACTCCTCGGCTCCAGTGTCAAACAATACAGAAGCAAAACGACCATTAACTGGAAATTCCTCGATGTGACCTAGTAGTGTAAGCCTCGATGTTGGATCCACCCATCTTCAATTTCCAGAACTCAGCTTCCAGCTTTTGAACTTCATCATGGGGGCAGTATTCCTCGATTATCATTGTCTTGAATTTCTCCCATGACAGCGCATTGCCATTGCCTGGCCAAGCATCTGGACTTGCGCATTCCACCACATGAGTGCTGCACCTTCCAGTGTTCCTGTAGCGTAATTCACCTGATCCGGCACTGGGCAATTGCATTTGGCGAAAACTGACTCAGTCTTCTCAAACCATCTTTCAAGACCTACTGCTCCCTTGGCTCCACTGTAGGTATGCGGCTTATAGTCCATGAAGGCTTTGTGCATGCATCCAGGCGGTCCTGTATTCACGTGTCAGGGTATAGGAATCAAACCGAAAGAATAATCACCTAACGGAATATTTGTGTAAGTGATGACGAGTGTCACCGTTTACCTCCAAACTGTGCAGGCTGTGTGTTCAATGCCGCTTGCACGTGTTGGTTTATTAGCGCAGCTAGTTCAGCTGGGGTCATGTTCACGTTGTTGGCGCCACGTCCATCTTCACGCCCTCGGCCACGTCCACGTCCTCTACCTCTGTCGTCCATTTTTCACTTTACATTCACAAATACCATAATGAGTAACATCTAACATATTAATCCCATTGAAGTATAGTAAATAATAAGAAATAATGTACAGTCACAGCCACAACATTTACAACCAAAATGATAACGTATCATAAATACTTTGTAAGTAACTCACAAAAATATCCAATCAATGTCAAAATTTAAGTTTTTAGTTGTGTGGGAAACAACCCTTCCCACATAGGTTTCAGAGAAACGCTATGCAGTCAAAGTAATAAGAATAAGGAGAATCAATTGAACAAAGCTGATCCATCACTGTCTCCACGGTCCGGGGCTTTTTTTGGTTCTTCCTTGGGGTCTTCATCGGATTCCTCGGTAGGTGCAGGGTTGTCCTCGATTTGTAGTGTTGCGAGCTGTGCTTCCAATTCCGGTTAGTCTGCTCTCGACGCCCACATTGTGGAGATCCTGCTCGCCCATACGCTCAATAAGATCCATTATTCTGCCAGCTATCTTGAAATTCCCTTTGATGGACATTGAAAACCGCTCCTCAAATATAGCCATCCCAATGTTTAAAACCCATAAATAAAAGACAAACAAATGTGTCTATGAATAAAGTCTTAGGATGCATGTTGGACCCGTGTTGTGCTCCTAATGGCAAGCTAAGTTAACAACCTGAGAATAGCATACTAAAAATGTCAACACAATGGTTGTATAGCAATTGTATAGCATAAGAAGTGTATTGAATAAGATAGCTAGTCTATATTCACAAGTAATAACCATAGTGATTTCGCGATCGAAGCTGACAGTGTTTCATTTGTTGCCTCCTGTCAGGACTTACCAGGTCGTGACGATGTTTGTGTTTAGGAAAAAATTGCACCCGTTTGACCTCGAGTCGCACAGGTGGGGCTCGTCAGACCCAGTAGCACTACCCAAGATTTCCTGCTAGTTACCATTATTAACGATCCGAAAGTGTGAGGACTTTCCAGGTATTAAGCACTATGTTAAAACATACATAACTTATAATAATAAAATAGCGTTTGACTACAAGTATGCTACCTCCCCAAGAAGAGAGTTTATAAAATAGAAGGGCATGAACTCACCTGGTGTATAATGATAGTGAATAAAGAGACTCTTAATAGATGCAAAGACAACCCTTCAAAGGTTACCTTTAGATGTGTAGAAATCAACAATTGGACTTGTAAAACACCTTGCAATGCTTGAACTAGATCAAAATCGATTTGTTCTTGTTGTTTCTTGATCAAAATCACAAAAGAGAGGGTGAGGAGAGGGGTTGCGGCCGATTATGGGGTTTGGGGGGGTTTAGGGTTGGGTAATTTTAATAATATTTGGTTAAAAAGTATTTACAAAATAACTGTTTTAATTATATTTTATAAAAACTAATCTTTCTAATACCTTTTAAATAGTTTTTAACTACCAAACATAAGTATTATTAACCAATAATAATAATCCTAGACATTTACAATAAGTCACACAACACACGAAATATATATTACACGTTGTCACGTTATCGCGTAAAACTTATAAAACAAACATTTAAAATTCCATAAAATCATGAACCACATAATCACAACTAATAATCAACATTATTAATTAGATTATTATTATTTATCATAGATTATTATTATTAAGTCACCAACGTTCAACGACAACTAGTGTGTTCTCACGACACGTGTATGCAAGACTTAACGGAACTAACGGAGTTTGGTAACGGAAAATTACCGGATGTCACAGGTGGTGGCAGTGATCAAGAATTTCTTGATGCTGATAACCACTCCATAGATGAAAGCATCAATGATGTCACACACTCATTGGATCTAGTTTCTCTTGATAAGTGTGCTGATGTGGTGGGAGAAACATCACAGCCAGATATAATTTTTTCTAATTTAGAACTCTCTTAGCAACTTTCTGTGATCCCTCAACTAAGGATCCACAAGTCTCACCCCACCACAAAAATTATTGGAGATGTTTACACTGGGGTAAGAAGAAGAGGACAAACCCATGAAGCAAATGTTTGTCTTCACTCTTGTTTCTTGTCCCAGATAGAGCCAAAGAAAATTGATGAGGCTCTGAAGGATGGAAGTTGGGTTGAAGCCATGCAAGAGGAGTTGCTTCAATTCAAAAGGCAGAAAGTTTGGAACCTTTGTCCTCTTCCTCATGGGAAGACTACTATAGGAACCAAATAAGTGTTAGGAATAAAAAAGATGATAGAGGCATTGTCATCAAAAACAAAGGTAGACTAGTTGTTCAAGGGTACACACAAGAAGAAGGAATTGAGTACACTAATGTCTTTGCTCCTGTAGCAAGACTAGAAGCTGTTATGATATTCTTGGCATTTGCTGCATCCAAGAACTTCAAGGTCTATCAACTTGATGTTAAGTGTGCTTTTCTATATGGGATGATTGATGAAGAAGTGTATGTCAAACATACACCTGGTTTTGCAAATCCTAATCATCCTAATTATGTCTGCAAGCTTGACAAAGCTCTTTATGGGCTACACCAAGCACCAAGAAAATAGTATGAGACTTTATCTCAGTATCTCTGCAAGCATGGATACAAAAGGGGTACTATAGATGGATTTCTCTTCATCAAAGGACAGGGAAAGGACTTAATGCTAGTTCAAGTGTATGTAGATAACATCATTTTTTGTTCAACTAATCCAAGGCTCTGCAAAGACTTTAAGAAGCTGATGAAGGACAGATTTGAAATGAGTGCCATGGGGGAACTCAATTTCTTTCTTGGAATTCAAGTGAAGCAAGTTGAAGATGGAATCTTCATAAGTCAGTCAAAGTATGTTCAGGACATACTCAAAAGGTTCAACATGATTGATTGTAAGATTGCTAAGACACCCATAGCAAGAAACCACTCCCTTGGGCATGATCTTGAGGGGGAATGTGTGGATGAATACCTTTACAGGGCTATGACTGGGTCTCTTATGTATCTTATAGCTAGCAGGCATGATATCATGTTTTGTACATGTATTTGTGCAAGATATCAAGCCAACCCCAAGATGTCTTACCTCATCACTGTCAAGAGGATTCTAAGATACCTCAAAGGTGCCTCAACACTTGGTCTTTGGTATCCTAAGAATTCTGAATTCAATCTGTATGCTTATGCAGATAGTGATTATGGTGGTTGCAACATGACTACAAAGTCTACATCTGGGGGATGTCAGTTTCTTGGTGGAAGGGTTGTCTCATGGCAATGCAAGAAACAATGTCTTGTCTTTGTATCAACTGCTAAAGCTGAATACATTGTTGCTGCAAGCTGCTGTGCTCAACTGCTTTAGATTCAGAATCAGATGCTTGACTATGGATTAAATTTCAAGGAGACTCCCATTCATATAGACAACAACAGTGCTATTTCTATTACAAAAATCCTATGCAGCACTCAAGAACACAACACATCAATATCAGGTATCATCTAATTAGAGATAACTTTGACATGGGATTAATTAAACTAGTCAAAGTTAACACAAATCAACAATATGCTAATCTGTTTACAAAAGCCTTTGATGAATAGAGCTTTAAGTATCTTATATAAGCTATTGGGATGATTAACTTTGAGAAGCTTTTTCTTAAAACTAATTCATATTATTTCTTAAAATATGTGTGTCCAAAGTTATCTAGTTTATCACCTTCATAAGCTCTTGTTTTCTTTGGATGAAAACTTTTTGAAGACTTTCCTTAGAATTCTGAAAAATTTTAATCCTTCGGAAGATATGCTTTTACCTTCGGAAGAAACTTAAGACTTCAAAACAAATAACTGCCTAAGTAATTTTCCTTCGGAAGAAATTTCTAAAGTATCTTCCGAAGCTTAAAACCTTTCTTGGGCACTTATATGTTTTCAAGGACAATTTCCTTCCGAAGCAAATTAACTCTCGGAGGCTTTGGTCTTTTGAACAAAACATCCAAGTCTTAATTCTCTTCCAAAGTAAAACTTTTCAAAACTCTTAGGAAATTCTTCCGAAGTTAGTTTGGCTTCGGAAGCTTTTTAATTAAAACTTCTGAAGACAACTTACCTTCGGAAGCTTTTCGATTTCCAAGAAAACTACTTTTTGAGCAAAAAGGAAACTACTTTTTCAGAGGTGGCACCGACATCTGGATTTCAAAGTTTATCCTCATTCATTAACTTTGTCTTAAATCCTTTTCACATATAAACCCAACGGTTCACCCTCTTTCTATCATCTTCATCTTTCCTCCAAACCTAAATCCCATATTTCTCTCTCAAACTGCTTTCGTTCTTCTAGACTTCATCTTTAAGCTTTCTCACAATGGCCAACCTTAACCAAAGAAATGACCCAGATTTCTCCATGCAGTTACAAAGGCAACACAATCAAGATGCTCTGTTAAACTCTGAGAAAGATTCACATTTCTCAGAGGTTTGCCATTTCTTGGCTTTATCTAACTACTTCACCACCCTTACCATTAATCCTACTTTGTATGAGGATCATCTGCTTGAATTTTGGAAGACCTGCCAAGAGGTCGTTATGGATGGGGAGAAGGCACTGTCTGCCACAGTGCAGGGGAGAACAATCTTCATCACTCCGGCTATCATCAACAATCATCTTTAGCTGGATGATGAAGAAGGTGAGGTGTTCTTCCCAAAAGAAGTTGTTAACCACTCCTTTGAGCAGATGGGCTATGAGAGAGAGATTTCTCTGTAAAGACCTTCAGGAAAGGGAAGGCCTCATCCCAATGGAAATGCCTGCTTCATGTGCTTCCTAGAGATCTCTCCTTCATAGTACATGTGATGGTTCAGGGAGTCAAGTTCAAGTATTCTCAATTTGTTTATACAAATCTGCTTGCTAACTTGGACTCCTTAGAATACTACATGTTTCCTAGATATGTTCAATACATTATTAACTGTAAACTGGGCTCACAGTTAAGGGAAATAGGTATTCTTAAATTGGGACAGATGAAGCCCGACATCTTTAAAATATTAAGGAAGCCAACTGTTGGCTTCTCAGGGGTAGAAACAGCCCTTGTCCCAAAAATGTTAGAGCTCATTGTTCAAGGTGACAACCTAGCAGTACAAGCTAGTGTTGAACCCACACCTTCCACATCTCAACCACCACAATAGCCACAAATCAGCCTCACCTATAAAAGAAAATCCAAACAAACCCATGCTTAAGCTATTGAGTTTGTGCAGACCCCCATAAACTCACCCATACAGGAGGAAGTGGATACTAGAGCTCCCATTTCTCCTAAGGAGCAAACCACTCCCATTACTTCTATAATCAGGTTGAGGTTCCTCATGCTCAGTCTGATGAGCTCACAAGCCCAAATGCCTTAAGCCTTCACTCTGAGTCTCAACACTCAAGTGAACAACCTTCAAGGACAGCTATCATCCCCAGCCTTTAGACTTAAACCTACCCATTCCTAACCTTGACTTCTATATTGATGAAGACTTAGGTTTCAGTGAGTACCATGACTCTCTCTTCTTTTCCACTTCTCAAAGAGAGAGGAGTGCTCCTGAGTCTCCTATGTCTAGCCCACATCAGTCACCTATAACCGAGGTGGATACTTCTAAACTTTTTCAGAATATCCATATGGAAGAGGCTCTCACTTCTTCAAGTGATTACATCATTCAAAACTCAGCCATGGCAACTCAGCCCATTGACATCTCCTCTGAGGCTGTCAGTGAGCAGAGAAAATCCAGCAGCCAAGAACTTGAAGCTGGTGGTGAGAGAGAGGACTTTGGTCCAATCATCTCATCCCCCAATGATTCTTCTAATGAAGATGAGGGGAATTTAAGGCTAAAATGTGCAACAACTGTCACAAACATGCACCTATTTAGTCTCCAAGGTCATTCATCTTGAATCTCAGGTGACTACCTTGTAAAACAATGTCTATGATCAGCAATTTGAGATTTCTTATCTCAGGGAACAACTAGCTGGGAGACTTTTAAGAAGAGCTCAACCAGAAACACAAGAACCTGTGAGTGTGATTGACCTAACTCCTAGCTCACCTATGTAAGAGGGTGATGCTACCAAAAAGGGGGAGAAAGTCATTACAGTTACAGAACCTGAGATCAGGGAGTATGGATATTGAGGACTCACCATTCTCACTTGCAATTGTGTATACTCAGCAACTTCCTTAAGTTCACATTGATGTGGACTCCATAGACTTCTACATTCAGAGTCTTTTTGAGGAAGGTATACCAAGGGAAATGTCATCTCCATCATCTTCAAATCACATTATTGGGTGGATCTATGATGAAAACAGAAGAGCCCTTATCATTCAAAGAGTTCAAGAGCAGCAAGAAGTCTTCAACTTTCAAACTTTGAACTTCTATGAAAGTCTTGATCTTGTCAGCATGCCACTTGTCAACCAAAGCCAATCCAGACAAGCTGACAAGCTGGCTCAAAGAATTCAAGACAGAATCACTACAGAGTTCAGCTTCAGAAGGAGACTAAGGCAATCAGGCAATATCATTGGTCAACTGGATGTTGAGGCAGACCCTAAGATTAGCTTCATAGGGGAAACTTTGACTGAAGGCCCAGTGGTAGAAATTGAGAGCCTTGTCTCACCATCAACTGCTGCAGAGGTTCATTCCCTTGATGAGACACCTGATGGTGAAGATGCATCTCAACCTCTCTCTAGCCAGAGCTTGGAAGCTACACCAAACAATGAAGGCCAAAGCTTTCTCCATCCTGAGTCACAAAGGTCTATGAGTGACAAAAGGAAAAGAAAAATGACTTCTGAGGAGATTGAGAAGGAGGGGAGAGAGAGGAAAAGGAAGCTAAGGGAAGAAAGTTCCTTTACTAGGTCTGTAAGACTCATGGAATCTAGTACCAGGGCTACCCCCAGGCCAAACACTCAGGATGATGAGTTGAGGGCAGTCAGGATCAACTAGCTACATACCATGAATTATGACATTGATAATATCATCTCCCACCCCTTAGATGAGTTAAATGAACTGGCTGACAAGGAATTGTCAAAGGAAAGAAAGAAGGCAGAGGATGCAAAGCTACTTCTTCAAAATAAAGAAGTAAGAAGAAAGAAGAAAGAAAAGACTGTACAAGCATGTGCTTACTCTTTCACCAGTTCAAGAAAGTCTTGTAAAAGTGGATGTGGATCCACAAGAACCTCAGGTAGACAAAGAAATGGATAGGATCAACATGATCAACTACCTGAGTGCCACAAGCCTCTATTAGGCTACTGCACTTCTTCCCCTATCTTTTGACTACATTGAGTTTGAGTAGCTCAAACAACTTGAACTTGAGATAGTTAAAGAAAGAAAGATTACCAAAAAGAAGTTAAGGGAAGAGGCTACAAAGTCAAGAGCCATCATCCAGAAAAGTATGAAGAAGTCTGCTGATAGGCAAAGGATGATAAGCTTCTTGAAGTTGTATGGATTCTCCGGAAGGAGACTTAGCCCTATGTCTCTGTCCACCATGGATTAGCACATCAGGGTGATCAAGTAAAAGATCCTAAGAGGTGAAATTGTTAACTTACACTTCCCACCAAGTCAGATCCATCAGAAAGTAGAGATCAAGGTTGAACCATTTGAGACAACACAACTTGAATCTCCTGCTGAGTCTCAGCAAGCTTCCACTTCTGATCCACAGCAGGGTTCTGTCCCCTCTCAATCTAACCCTGTGAGAGAGGAAAACCCAACTAAGAAAGACAAAGAAGATCAATCAGGTGTTGCAGGCCAGTCTTCTCAGTTAAAAGGTCCAAAGGGGAGAAAAAAGATGCCTTCCAAACCAAAGCCAAAGAAAAAGAAGAAAGAAGCATCCATCTCCAAACCTTAGGAAGAGTTAGAACATCCTGAGGATATGCAAATAGAGGATGCTCCACCAACTCCAATTCAAGTAGCTCCTCTAGCATTAGGAAGACCCATCTTGTCCTGGACATACACTACAAATCCAGAAAGATGGCATGTCATTAGAGATCAAGGGATTGAAAATGTATACTCATGGCAGGATATGTTTAATCTGCCTCTGCATGATCTCTTTGACATGAGAAGACATTTTGAGAGTCTGAGAGATCTTGATCATCTCATGAAGAAAGGGTTGGTCATTATCCTAATGAGGACTGTTAATGTCTGAAGTCTTCAAATGTTTTGGTAGCATCAGCCTAGGAGGAGTTTGTAATGATTAAATGTAAAGGTTGATGCAACCCAAACACCCTAAGTCTCTCCTGCATGCATGCACAAGTGTACTGAAGTAGAATGCTTCGGAAGTTTCACACTAGCATCAGAAAATATTCTAAGTGTGAAATATTCCAAAGCCAAAACCAATATCTTCTGAAGCCAAAGATGAAGTCTTCCGAAGCTTCAAAGACAAAGTCTTCTGAAGCCAACACTAGAAGACAGATTTCTTTCGGAGACTTTTGAACACATGCTATATCTGATGTACCTTTTACATAAAGTTGGATCTCTTTCCGCTGCAACTCTGATAAGACACCAACTTTACATAAGTTGGTGAAAGGTCCATGATTTTGGTAACTGTACATTGAGGTTTTGAGTTTGTAACTTTCTACTTTATGCACTTTATCCTTTTTGTAATATATTAGGATGTGAGCTATGGCATGTCATAGTCACTAGTCAAAAGGCAATCTGCTTTTTGACTTTATATTTTATTTTATTTTTTGTCTAGTCAATTGTATCCAGCTGGCCTTCAAAGTATGGTCGACTGTAGGATGTAGTATATGTATCTCAAGTACTTGTAACTTTCTGATATGCTTTTGTAACATTTGTAATAGAAATTGAGAAGCAATATACAACATTCTTGAAAACCAACTACTTGTGTGTTTTGCCATCTTGTTCTGTCTCATATTTACTTGTGTTCTTAGCATCTTTATAAAAGGTTAACCAGTTTCCTATTTGATCGGTTAAGTGTTCTTAGCAACTCTCCTCATTGTGTCGTTGTGTTGTAAGCGCATACCCTTCACCGGTCCTGCAATTATTAACAAATATAATCATGCACTACTATACAAAACTTTTATACATGACATTACACCACTCCAACTAACAATATCATCCACGTTACGACAACCTAACAACCAAACAACATTACACCGTGTTATACTAATGTAATCTTTAGCAAAGTTGTAAAAAAACATCTAATTACACTATTAAGTACATGAATTACACCACTCCAACTAAAAGTACTATAATCATTACACCAATCAAACAACATTACATCAATATAAACCAACGTAAACCAATATTAACCAATGTAAAACAATCTGTAAACACAAACAAATCATTAACCAATGTAAATCAAATGTTAACCAAACGATATTACATCATGTCCTAATGATTTAGCACTATGTCTGGAACAAAACAACCCAAATATTAACCAATGTAAATCAAAATAAAGTATTACTCGTACATAACTACATCAAGTTACACTTTTATACTACAGTAACTTATAGCAAAACAGACACGAAAACTAGTATGTAAACTATTGTAAATCAATGTAAACTACTGTAAACCAATGTAAATAAACTAATGTAAACTAATATGTAAACTATATGCATCAATGTACCCATATATGAAAATAACAAAAACTGAAAAAAAGTAGATACATGAAACAAATTACAGTATAAAAATATTTAAAAAAACATTCACACAGTTAAAATCTACAAACATTAAATCAAAATCACGCCACTATAAGTTTAAATATATAAATAATATACTTTAAAACATTAAATCAAAACCTTCAATCTACATGAAATGCTCGTCTAACACCCAAATCCAAAGTCAAAATCATAACTTGTTGACCATAAGATGGCGAGTATATTAAAGGACCACCATAGTTGGATGACAGATCTGAACAAGGTCTACACATATCTGGGTTCTAACTACTAACGATCTACAATCAAATCCAACAAAAAATTATCAGTGATTCAGATCCAAATGTTATTATGTAGAAAACTCATCAGCATCTCCAAAAATAATAGTAGTGGCGGTAGCGATGACAGTGTGGTGGCAGTTGAAGACTTGGCAATGGTCAAGACGAAAAAGACGTGGTGGGGGTCAAAGGCATAACCAATAGTAGTGTTGATGGGGGTCGTGCTTTCCTAGCATGCAACAAATGGATTCAGTAGGGTGAAGGTGAAAAGGGTGATGGTGATGGTGATAGCAGGTGGTGAAAGATGATGACTCTGTGAGAAATCGATAGTGATGGATCGATGGATCTGGAGCTTTGGCATTCATGTGTTAAATTGTGTTTTAAGAGAGAGATTTGATTTATGTAAAGAAAATATATAACTGATAGAAAAAAAATTGATTTGGTAAAGTGAAATATTCATCAGAAAAAGTACAAAGGTAAAAATGACTAAAGTAACTTTCATCTCATCTTAACCTTTCAAATAGAATATTCCATACTTGATACTAAATCAATGGTGAGTGGTAGGGTTAAATGATTCTTACAATTACTTAAGGTTTTCACTAGAATCCATTCCTACA
>BJCM01156581.1:0-10647 GCA_018326385.1 Flaveria bidentis
CAATCACCTTAGCATCTTTTGGTCTGTCCACAAGGGTCCATACTCCTAACTTCTTGAACTGTAGGAGTTTTTCTTGTATAGCACTGACCATTGCCTCATTGTTTAAGGCTTCACTTACATATTTTGGCTTGAGACACAAAACATCGATAAGCACCATCGTGAAGATAACATTTTTCCATGACTAAGGCATAATCAGCCGAGTATAGCTAATTCTTGTCTGCACTCCCGATAATACATTCCCAATGATGTTGTCCAGAGGATGATACACATTAATACGGGATCCGACAGTGGTGGGAACAACTACTTCCTGATCCAGATTTTGAATTCCTGGTTTAGTATCCGTAGTTGTCGGAGTATGAGGTTCAGAAGTGTCAGAGGCATCAAGATCTGATGCTTGTGGACTTCCATTAGCAGGAACCTGTTCCTCCTGGTCCACATTTTCAGTATCCACTGCTTCATCATCGGAGGAGGAGTCGCTTTTATCAAGTGCTCCCCCTATAGGATTAGAAGAATCGTCTAGTGGAAACAATGCTGTCGAGTCTTGTGGCGGAGTGTTCAGAACATCGTACATCATTTTAGTTGATAACTCATCATCAAGAAGAGAGGTAGGGAGGTTGAAGGACTTGAGAATTCATCATAATCGAAGTAGAATGATGGTCCTTTTCTAGTAGAGGGTGGTGTATCTTTGAACATCAACATCGCACCACACTTCTACCTGACCCGTTGAGTTGTTATAAACTCCCTTGTCTGGTATGCTGTATCTAAGAAAGATACCTTCTTCTGCCTTCTCACTAAACCTACTTGTCTGAGTTTTCTTCAGCAGCATGCACGGTGCGCCAAATGGTTCTAGATACTGCAGGTTGGGTTTACGTCGCTGGAGCTGTTCATAACAAGTTTTCCCATGTCGTTTGACCACGAAGACTCGATTAAGCGTGTAACAAGCATTAGCCACTGCCTCATTCTAGAATTGAATTGGAAGTTCTGAGTCAGCTAGCATTGTCCTAGCAGTCTCTATAAAGCTTCGATATTTCTTTTCAGCAACGCCATTCATCTATGGAGTGTAGGCAGAGGTAAATTGATGTACAATTCCTCTCTCTCTATAGTATGCCTCCATCCACTGATTCTTGAATTCTGTGCTGTTTTCTAATCGAATCTGCCTTACTTTTAGCTTGTAGAGTGATTCCAAAGTAGTAACTAGATGTTTGAATGATTCAAATGTCTCTGACTTGGCTTTCAGAAACATCACCCAAAAGAACCTTGAGTAATCATCCGTTACTACAAAGCAATACAGATCTCCAGCAATGCTCTTTGTACTGACAGGGCCAAACAGATCCATGTGTAGAAGCTCAAAAGGAAGATCAATTGAATGAACTTTCTTTGCCTTGTGAGCCTTCTTGGTCTATTTCCCTTTCTTACATGCTACACAAAAATCCAGAAGTTGGAAGTTTTTGACGGTTACTCCATTCACTAAATCATTCTATACCAAATGATTCATCTTCCTTGGATTAATATGTCCCATTCTCCTATGCCAGGAGATTGAATCCCTCTCAGTTTCCTTTGACAAGAAGCATTGAACAATGTGATCAGTTGTGGAGGCTTTTGATAGCTCTAAGACATACAAAATCGTTATATCATAAAGCTGACATAAGAACTTTATCCTCCTCAATCACATAGTTCTTCTTCAACATGTAGCACTTCTTGTTATCAAATACAACTTTAAATCCTTTATCACAGATCTGGGAGACTGAAAGTAAGTTGTTCTATAGTTATTGAATGTAGTTGACCTTGTCAAACTTAACTTTCTCGTTTCCCACTTTGCCTTGAGCGGTGATGTAGCCTCTTTTATTCCCAACAAATGAAACATGTCCCCCTTTAATTTGTCTAACGTTGAAAAATAGAGACGAATCCCCTGTCATGTGCTAGGACGCCCCACTATCAATAATCCAGGTATTAGTGATAGCGCTGTAGCGGACACCCGCACATTCAAAGAAACTTATTAGTTCAGATTTAGGACCCAAGCCTTAACTAGCTTGGGTAACTAGGATGAATCACACATCATAAACTCAACCCATTGTCCTTTGGAGGATGAGGGTATATTTTTCGTCTTAATCTCCTCACTATCAGACACTATACTTGATTTTTCTTTCCATAAGCCAATTTTGTTTAAGGCCTATTTGTGATAAACAAACGACTGACTTATTGTTTGAACTTTAGGTTCACTCATACTCCTAGGTGGAGTATTATATCTTGATTTAGAAAAACTTTGTTTTGTATCAAAAAGTTCAATTTTCTTTTTGGGCGTCTGATAATAAGGACAATTAGGAGAAATATGTCCTCGTTTTCCATAATTGTAGCAAGATCTTCCTTCTACAGATTGAGGAAAATAGTTATGTGGGTTTGAGTTTTGTAAAGGTGTGACCTTTGTCTGGTTGGGTTTTGTCACTTCCCTTTTAGATGTTTCAGCCTATTAACACAATGAATTGTTTTAACATTTTGAACATCTTTAACTTTCATTTTATTTGGACTTTGGTGATAAACATGTTTTTGGTTAACTGGTTTAGTAAGTTTGGGTTCTGAAGTAGACGTTTGTGACCCTGACCTTACACTAACCCTTTTAATTTCATCATCCAAATTCTCAGCTGGCATTTTACCTTTTGATTTCAAATTAGGCTCCTTCTGTTTAATGATAGAGTTCACATGTTTACTTGTAGAATCAAGATCACTAACCAGAGGAGTGGACACCATATAATCCTTTACCGGGTTATTATTGATAGGTTAACATTTTGTATTTAAAAGGATTTCATGTGGTGGTGGAACTACTTTGTACCCCAGACCTTCCCATTGTTCCGTTCTTTCACTAAGTTTTGAACTATGTGAGAAGAACTAGCCTAACTATGCAGTTTTTGTTTTAAAGAATTAACCTCTACTTCCAAAACTGCTTTTTCCTTTATGATCTCTTCTAAAGAATTTAAATAAAACTTTATATAATTTGATTGATTTAAGGCAACAATCTCGGTTTCCCTTAGTTGTTTCCCCAAAAGTTCTATCTTTTCTTTAAAACTGCACTCATTTTGTTTTAAGATACGGTTTGCCACAGTGTAGAGTTGTAAACCAATTACTAAGCTATCATTGTGTTCTAATAACCTAGCAAATTTTAGATCAATGCTTTCTCTAAATTTATCACATTCAAGACAAACATGTTTAGCAAATAACTAGTCTAGAGAACTTACATGTGATGAATCGGTTAAATCAACCATCAAAGCAGAATTAGATCCTTTGGTGGCTAGAGATTCTGAAATCATTGCTCTAAGCTCTTCTTCAACCAGGTGATTTACCACGTTCGCAGCTTCTTTAATATCCGACATCGATTGCTCACCTGCAATCTCACCTTCACTAGCAGACCCATCATCTACTGCTTCAACAAAGGCAATATTTGATTCTCCAGGAGAAAGAAACTAGAAGGACTAGTCTTGTCCTTCATCACCTTAAGCAGTAAGAGCCTTTGTCTCTTTGCTTGAAGAAGCAGTTCCAATTGTGTCCTTGTCTTGACGGTTGAAGGTCGGAAATGGATTTCCATTACCTGTTTTCTTGGGCTTTACACATTCATGTTTAAAGTGCCCCTTCTCACCACAGTTAAAGCAGGTTTCTTTGGTTTTGTCAAAACCAAACGTCATGTCCTTAGTGGCTACTAGGTTCTGCCCCGTCTTCTTGACAAACTATTTATCTCTTCTGACTGCACTTGCCAAGGCCACATGATGTCCATTCTCTCTAGCTCATTCTCATCAACTTGCTCATAATCTTCATATGCAAGATGGCAATTTCCAATCTTCCCGGCAACTAAATCATCATAGGATTGGACAACAGCTGCTAGAAGATCCATGTGCTCCTTTGCAACTTCCACTGTGATATTACCAAGATTTTTGGTCTTCAACTTTGTAGTATTGGCTTCAGGCACTATATATTGAGTAGTAGATGACCCTGACGTTTCTGGTCCTGAAGTAGTGGTTTAGGAAGAAGCAGATGAACTGGACACAAATGCAGTTTGGAATGGTGCTCCTGAACTAGTTGGAGTGGGAACTGAGTTGTAAAGTGAAGGATTCTGAACGTAGGATCCTTTTTTTGACTAGTACTTCATTCTCAGTTCTTCCTCTCTTAACTTCAAGATGAAGTCATTTACGTCCAACGTTGCAAGAATGTCGTTCTGTCTGAGATTGGACACAAATGAATCCCATTTATCAGACAAACCATAGGCAAAACTTGACACTTTATCTTTCATTGACGTTTTACAGCATAAGTGTGTAGCTCACTCATGAGATGATAGAATCTTTCATTTATGTCATCCAGGCTCTCATTTCCTATTGAGGAGAAATTATCAAACTCCTTCTTGAGAGCCTTAGCCTTTAGTGCCTTTAACGTTACATTACCATCATACCTCTTCTTTAAAGCCTCCCATAGCTTTTTGGCCTGCTTGTTCTCAGAGAACTGATGAAAGATGTCTTTCAGTATTGACTAAGTTAACATGGCATAAACTTTCTTCTCAACATTGAAGAGTATCTTCTGAGCTTCATTCATTCCTCCCAAAGTTAACTTGACTCCATTGGCACTGACTAGTACCGTGTAACCAGTCTCTATGGATGTCCAAAGATTTGGATCAACTCTATTTAGATAGATATCAAACCGTTGTTTCCACTGTGTATAATCATCTAATATTATAAGCTTAGGTGGTTTATTATGATTTCCTATCTCATTTTCCAGAAGCAGAAGGTTCTAGATGTGTGAGTCCTTCCCGGTAGTGAACGCAACAAACTGATCTTCCATTTCTATAAACTTGGTACTTGAAGAACAGGACAGTTTCAATCGTACGAATGGACTATGAGTATGGTTCACTCGTGCGAATGAAGGGTGCGAATGAATTCAATCGTGCGATTGGATTCAGCCGTACGTATGAACAAGACGAATGGACTCAAACGACTGGAGCTGTTCAGTCGTGCGAATGATTAATGCGTCTGAGTTCAGTCTTGTGAATGGAGTGTACAAATGAGTTCAATCGTACAAATGAGCTAGTCATGTGACTGAAGGCTGCTGTTTTGGCAAAATCGAAGATTTTGACACTTTGACACAAAATACGATTTTCCCAAGAACCCTAATCTGCTGTATTGTAACACTCGGTAATTTTTTTTAAAGTCAAGAAAGAAGAATAAAGTGAAGAAAAAAAAGGAAAAGAAATAAAGCCCAAGTCTAGGGGTTAAAAGTGACAAAAAGGACAAAATCTTTGAAAAATTGATGATAAAGGTGGCATGGCCGCCCATCTCTCTCTCTACACACAAATTCTCGGATATTTTTAGAGAGAGAAGGAAAGAGAGCAAAAAAATCTCGGTTTTGAAGGAAGAACAAGAAAGAATTTGAATTCAAGGTACGAATTCATGGTTTTATGATGTTCTTGACTGATCATATCCTCGAGTTTATGCTTATGTGTGTTTGTATGTGTTCGGGTATGTTTTTAGTGGGTTTCTAGGCGGTTGAACTCAATTACAGACGAGTTTGGAAGAAGCCATACTCAAGAGCTGCAAAGGTGAGTTCTAGAACCCCTCTTTTACTGGTTTTTAACTGATTTTGGGGCTAGAAATGCATGAACTTATGTTTTTATTAAACTGGGTTTTTACCCGTATGTATGAATGTATGTATGCCGTGATTACGATGTGATGTTGGACTATGTTCATGCTTGTTGACATTATGATTATGTTTCTAAGGCTTAGAATATGAGATTTAAGCTTAGAACATGATAGATGGTGCTGGGGAACTGAGCTCTGATGTTTAGGGCTCATATGTTTAAGTTTTAGAATTTGCCTAAGTATGAAGAAGTAATGCGGATGAGCAATGGAAAGTCAATGCGGATGAACAGTTAATGCGGATGAACAGTTAATGCGAATGAGCATTAACCATTAAGTAAGTCAATGTGGATGAACAGTTAATGCAGATGAGCATTAACCATTAACTAAGTCAATGCAGATGAACAGTTAATGCGGATGAGCATTGACTAAGTATGGGAAATGCGGATGAGCATTGACTAAGTATGGGAAATGCGGATGAGCACTAAAGAAATGCGGATGAAGTAAAAGAAATGCGGATGAAGGAAAGGAAATGCGGATGAAGTAAAAGAAATGCGGATGAAGGAAAGGAAATACGGATGAAGGAAAGGGAATGCGAATGAAGTAAAAGAAATGCAGATGAAGGAAAGGAAATACGGATGAACTATAACAAATGCGGATGAACACTTAGCACGTTTTCAAATGGCTTTGACTTGAGAGGTTCCCGGGGGCTATGAAAGTTGACTTTTGAGGTCATAGATGATGTGATGGTATGTATGATGTATGTTATGTATGCATGATGGTATGTATGATGTATGTTATGTATGCATGATGGTATGTATGATGTATGTTTTGTATGCATGATGGTATGTATGATGTATGTTGTGTATGTATGATGCCATGTATGATGATGTATGTTGTGTATGTATGATGCCATGTATGATGATGTTGACTATTATGTTTGTGTTCCTTGTGATGTATGATTATTTTTCCCATGGCTTTACGTTGATTGTTAATGAATGAAATGAAAGTATTATGTAACGTAAAGTGGAAGATAATGAAAAGAGGAACATGATGAATGAATGAATGCATGCATACGAACGATGGAAAGTAATGTAAGTCTTGCAAGCCTTGTATGTCAGGACACACCCAAATGTAGGGTGTTAGCCCAATGGTGTGCGGGTTAGCTACCCCAGAAGGATGCACATTGGGGTCTTTCTTTGTGATTGACCATTTGTATGGAACCATTGTTGCTTACCTTCGGTACGGTGGCCAGGCTGCTATGCGCCATGATAGAAGGTCTATGATAGACTTCGACCTAGTACCAGCTTTATGTATGACGGAAGGGTATAACACCTGACAATGGTACACCTGAATTTACCTTCGGTAATGTGGCCAGGCTGCTGTGTGCCATGACGGAAGGTCTATGATAGACTTCGGCCTAGTACCAGCTTTATGCATGATGGAAGGGTAAATTTCATGGTGTTGATGGAATGAAAAGATGTAATGATGAACGTACGAATGAAAGTATCTAAGTTATGTATGAAATGAATGATAATGACGTATGATGAAAGAACGAAAGTTAACGAATGAATGATGAAGATAATAATGATATTATCTATGTGTAGGTATGATGTGTGATCACATGTTAAAGTAAAGAACGGTTTTAGTGAATGTAAAGTATGCTTTATGTTAAACTAGAACTCACTCAGCAACGCTGACTTTTTATGCAATTTCTAGTTGGCAGGTGAGCATTGCTGAAGATGGCGGGGGGCAGCTACTTGGCATTTGGATGGCATTCTTTTGTTAATGATTTTGCATTGTAATGCGAACAAATGAAATTATGTAACGAATATTGTATTATTTTGCAAAAGCATTTATAATGAAAAAGTTATTTTAATGTTCCGCTATGATGTTTTATGAAAGTTAAATGTAATTATATATTTTATGAGTGATGATTGTCCAGCTGTAAGCGTCCCGGGAACGGGGCCTTACAAGTTGGTATAAGAGCCAAAGTTTAAGTGAAACGGGTAAATTTTCAAAATAAACTGAAAATGGGAAGGAAAGGGAAGGGATGCCAGTCAGAGTAGCTGCGTGCCATCAGGTATTTTCATAATGTTAATCGGTATTACGTGCGCATGTTTTGTGGTTATGTGTTGGTTGTAGATTTAGATACTGATATAGTCAGGACAGGTAATGCTTGGGGTATGAAGAGTAAAGTAAGTGGCTAATCACAACTGGCCACTGTAATTAGGGACTTACTATACTTGACATAAACTGAGCTGTTCCCTTAATTGATCGTGTTGGTGTTTAAATATTTTAGTGTGGGTTAGAGGATGGCCGGTGGTAGATCATCAAAAGCTTCGCGTGGTGGGGGTGGACGTGGTGCTGAACCATGGGTCACGAGAGGAAGGCCTAGAGCTGAAGAGGTGGTTCATGAAGAACCCTAGACCCCTCATCTGGAGGGCGGAGATGAGAGTGCTAATCTGAGAGCCTTAGTGAAGGAGGCGGTTGTGGAGGAAGTGCATCAGGTCATGCAGACGATCCTACCGTCTGTGGTGACCGAAGTGATAAAGGCTGTTAGAGATGGGGAGAGAAAGGAAAGGAGTAGAACTACGGGCGAAAGGAGACTGCCCGAGACTGAAACGGTTTTCTCTGATGACGAAGAGGAAGAGGAAGAAGAGCATACGCCGGAGGCGGCGCGAGGCTGTAACTACGGGGCATTTCAATGGTGCAAGCCCCCTACTTTTGATGGTAATGGCATTGTTGCTGCTGCTCACCGATGGGTGAGAGAAATGGAAGCTGTTCTGAATATCAGCAAGTGCCGAGAGGACCAGAAGGTGAAGTTTGCTGCCCACTCGTTTGTGGACTCGGCTCTGTGTTGGTGGGACAATATCGTCCAAGCCGAGGGTAGTCAGGAAATTGGAAGAATGAGGTGGTCTGAGTTGAAGAAATTGGTAATTGAGGAGTTCTGTCCTCACCGAGAGATGGATAAGGTGGAAAGAGAGTTCCTGTAGTTGGAAGCGGGAACGATGCAACATCAACAATATACCACCAAATTCAATGAGATGGCACATCTGGTGCTGGATCAAGTGACACCCTTGTCACGAAAAATCAAGAGGTATATTCAGGGCTTGCCGACGGATATTCACAGGCACATGATCGTTGCTCGACTGATCACGTTTAGGTAAGCGGTGGATTTGGCAGGGAGACTGTATGATGAGAGGACTGTGGTGGTGACTGAAGGTAGCAGGAAAAGGGGTGGTGACCGGAATTGGAGTGGGAAAAGGTTTGGTCAAGGTGGTGCCTCAATAAATAACAAGAAGGCACGGGTAGACGACCGCCGTGTGGTCAAATTGGGTGCGGGTTCGAAGAAGTGTGGTAGATGTGGAAAGGAGCATAGTGGGGATGTAGGCTCGGGTCGAACTTGTGCTTCAAATGTGGGATGATGGGGCATGTAGCAAAGGACTGCCGTACGGTCTGGTGTTTTAACTATGGTGTGGAGGGCCACATGAGTAGGGATTGTAAGAAGCCGAGGGCTGAGGGTTCTGGGGTGAAGAAGACTAGAGGAGAAGGACCAAGGGTGAGCGCGAGTGCATTCACGATGACACAGGAGGAGGCTAGGACGGACACTGATGTTGTGTCCGGTACGTTTCTAGCGAACCAAACTTTAGCTTCTGTGTTGTTCGATTCTGGTGCTAGTAAAAGTTTTATTTCTACTGCTTTCTGTGCTAAACTGCCCGTTAGTAGTAGGAGCGTTGATGCGCCCTTTGATGTAGAAACTGCCATAGGTAAGTCTACCAGGATTTCTAAGGCAATAGAAGGTTATGACGTGGAACTAGAAGGTCACAAATTTCCGGTTAGACCATTCGTAATGGCCTTAGGTGGTTTTGATTTGGTTCTTGGGATGGATTGGCTAGCAGATTTTGAGGCAAACATTGTGTGTCACAAGAAGATGATTCGGTTGACAGCGCCTGACGGGAGTATGGTGACGATTTATGGGGATTGGGTCACGACGATCCCGAAAGTAATCTCAATGGGGGTGGCGGGAAAGTGTATGAGGCGTGGATACTTGGCTTATGTGAAGGATGTGGAAACACCAACACCACATCTATCCGATGTCCCGGTTGTGTGTGACTTTCCAGATGTGTTTCCCGATGACTTACCAGGAGTGCCACCTGACCGAGAGATTGAGTTTCAGATTGATTTGATACCAGGTGCCCAACCTATTGCCAAGGCACCATACTGATTGGCTCCGACTGAGATAAAAGAGTTAAAGGAGCAATTGCAAGAGCTGCTTGATAAGGGGTTCATTAGACCGAGTATCTCTCCTTGGGGTGCTCCGGTCCTGTTCGTGAAAAAGAAAGACGTTAGTATGAGGATGTGTATAGACTACCGTGAGCTGAATAAGTTGACGATAAAGAACCGATACCCCTACCGAGAATTGATGATATGTTTGATCAGCTCCAAGGTGCCAGTTGGTTCTCAAGGATAGATCTTCGATCGGGCTACAATCAGCTGGAGGTGAAAGAGCAGGATGTCCCTAAAATAGCTTTCCGCACGCGTTATGGTCACTACGAGTTCCTTGTTATGTCATTTGGTTTGACCAACGCGCCAGCTGCTTTTATGGATTTGATGAACAGAGTGTGTCAGCCGATGTTGGATAAATCAGTGATTGTGTTTATTGATGATATTCTGATTTATTCGAAGAGTGAGATTGAGTATGCCGGTTACATTCGGGAGGTTTTGGAGATGTTGAGAAAGAAGAAAATGTACGCCAAGTTCTCCAAGTGCACGTTCTAGTTGCGCAAGGTTCAATTCTTGGGTCATGTGGTGAATCCTGACGGGATTTTGGTGGACCCAGCAAAGGTGGAGGCGGTGATGCAATGGAAGTCTCCAAAGACCCCATTCGAGATTCGTAGCTTCTTTGGTTCGGCGGGCTACCACAGAAGATTTATCCAAGACTTCTCTAAGATCGCTTCTCCACTAACTAAGTTGACCCGGAAAGATGTGAAGTTTGTATGGGGTCAAGCTCAAGAGAAGGCGTTTGAAGAATTGA
>BJCM01156587.1:0-16711 GCA_018326385.1 Flaveria bidentis
ATTCATCTAACGTTAACAACTTTGGCGGTTTATTATGATTTCCAATCTCATTCTCCAGAAGTAGAAGGTAATGGATGCGAGAGTCCTTTTCGGCGTAAATGAAGCAAATTGATCTTCCATTGCTTTAAACTTGGTACTTTTAGAATTGGACAGTTTCACTCATGCGAATGGGCTATGAGTATGGATCACTCGTGTGAATGAAGGATGTGAATGAATTCAATTTAGCGATTGGATTCAGTCGTGTATATGAAGAAGAAGAATGGAATCAAACGACTGGATTTTTCAGTTGTCCGAATGAGGGATACGAATGAGTTCAGTCGTGCGGATGGAGTATACGACTGAGTTCAGTCGTGCGGATGGAGTATATGATTGAGTTCAATCGTACGAATGGAGAAATTGTGCGACTAAAGGATGTTGTGTTTGTAAAATCAAATATTTTGACACTTTGACACAAAATACGAGTTTCCCAGGAACCCTAATATGCCGTATAGTGAAAAACTGAGACTTTAATGCATGCAAATGTCGAAAACGCCTTTTGAAGCAAAGTGGTGACTCTTTTTATTTAAAACGCAGGTTGTTAACACCAAAACTAATCGAATCCAACGCAAAATCACGAGCCAAGGCTCTAATACCACTTGTTAGGACCGTGTACGTACGGAGTACTAACGGATTCTGTGTGAATCCAGATCAAATAGTGCGGAATCCTATTTGATTGGCGATCCAATTAGTGAGAACGATAACCCAATCGATATAACAATGAACTAAACACTAAGAATGAGTAGGAATCGATCAAGATCAAACTTTGAAGTTGGATTGGCTGTTTAGGACGCTCTGGACGGCTAGGGTTTATGAGTATTCGAAGTCTATCTCAAAGTGTTCTGTTTTTTCACGAATTAAGTGGTATTTATAGGTTTTCATTTTCCATTCGTACGATTGAACCATTACCATGGTTCAGTCATGCGACTGAATCATGCGGTTGATTCATACGCACGAATGAAGGTTCAGTCGTGTGACTGAGTCAATCTTATGTCTCAATCATACGACTGATCCAGTCTCCTAGTTCAGTCGTGCGACTGGTCCATAAGCATCATATATTCATGCTTATGGTCCATAAGTATGGTCCATTAGCATGAATAATCATCTGACTAAGTTGAACAGATTTCCCAATCATTATTGACTTAGAATTGTATACAACACTCTCAAACCTATATATGAAGTTCATACATATGACTTATACTTAACACAATATCAATATGAAATAATCAAAGATAAATAAACATCAAGACATATAACATATTTCATTTCATCATCACAATACACATATGTAAGACATGAAAGACTTTTACATTTAAGCACATAAACTAGGAACATCATCTATCTACAGTTTCAAAACATAAAATAAAATGCAAAGACTTGAGATACTTTATACTACATCCTATAGCCGGCCATGCTTAGAAAGCCAGCTAGAAACATTTGATATAGACAAGAACAAAATCAAATAAAGAGTCAAAAGGCAGATTGCCTTTTGAATAGTGGCTATGACATGCCATAGCTCACATCCTAATATATTACAAAAAGGATAAAGTAAATAAATCAAGACCTCAATGTATAGTTACCAAAAGCATGTACTTTTTCACCAACTTGTATAACTTGGTGAGTCTTCAGAGTTGCAGTAGAAAGTAGTCCAACTTTATGGAAAAGTACATCAGATAAAGTATGTATCAAAAGTCTTCGAAAGAAATCAGTCTTCACTTCTTGGCTTTGAAAGGCTTTGTCTTTGAAGCTTCGGAAGACTTCACTTTTGGCTTTGGAAGATGTTGGTCTTGGCTTTGGAAGATTTTACACTTAGGTTAATTATGATGCAAGGTGTAAAACTTCCGAAGCATTTCTACTCTGCACTTAAGTGCATGCATGCAAGAGACACTTAGGATGTTTTAGGTGCATTAGCCTTACATTAAACCTTACAAACTCCCCTTAGGATGATGCTACCAAAAAATTTGAAGACCTCAGATATTGACAGTCCTCATTATGATAATGACCATACCCTTCTTCATCAGATGGTCAGGATCACTTAGACTTTCAAAGTATATTCTCATCTTAAAGAGATCATGCAAAGGAAGGTTAAACATGTCCTGCCAAGTGTAGACATCTTGACTACCTTGATTTATGTTGACATACCATCTTTCTAGATTAGTAGTGAAGGTCCGGGACAAGATGGGTCTTTCTAATGTAAGATGAGCTACTTGGAATGGAGTTTGTTGAGCTCCCTCTTGTTGCACTTCCTCAAGATGTTTTGACTCATCATGCGGCTTAGAAGTGAATGACTTGGATTTCTTCTTCGACTTTTCCTTTCTAGCCATCCGTTTCTTCCTCGTTAAAGTCTTTGATTGAGAGGAATGGCCTTTAGCACTAGGTTATTCAGATTTTTCCTTTTTAATTGGTTCCTCCTCTCTAACAGGTTTAAAAGGATAGGGATTTTGATCTTATTATGGATTAGAAGATGAAGCTTACTGAGGTTCAGCAAGAGGTTCAAGTTGTGCTATCTCAAATTGTCCAACCTTAACCTCCACTTCCGGAGGCGCTTGAGTTGGAGGGAAGTGTAGGTCAATGAGCTCTACTCTCTTAATCTTCTTCTTGATCACCCTTGTGTGCTCATCCATGGTGGATAGAGACATTGGGCCAAGTCTTCTTCCGGAGAATCTATACAGCTTCAAGAAGCTCATTATCGTCTACCTATGAGTAGACTTGTTTTGACTCTATTATATGATGGTTGTTGACTTGGCTACTTCTTCCCTTATCTTTCTTTTTGAAGCCTTTTGTTCTTTGAGTACTTGAAGTTCAAGTTGTTTTAGATACTCAAACTCAATATACTCAAAGGACAAGGGAAGAAGTACAGCTGCTTGGTAGAGTCCTATGGCACTCATGTAGCTGATCATGTTTTGTCTATCAACTTCTTTATCTACCTGAGGTTATGGGGTTGCCATAGTCTCTTGCACTTGGCTTTCTTGAACTGGGGAGAGAGTAGGAACATGTTTGTACATAATTTTTATAGTCTTCTTTCTTTTTTGATTTAGAAGAAACCTTGCATCCTCTGCTTTCTTACTCTCTCTAGACATTTCCATTTCTACCAGTTCATTTAGTTCTTTTAAGGGGAGAGAAATGATCTTATCAATGTCATAGTTCCTTGTTTGCAGGTAAGTAATCCTAACTGCCATTAACTCATTATCTTGAGTGTTTGGTCGGGGGCAACCCTGATTGCAGCTTCCATGAAGCATGAAGACCCAGTGAAACTTTCTCCCCTTAGCTTCCTCCTCCTCAATCTCCTTAGGAGTAATTATCTTTTTTCCCTTTGCCACCCACAAACCTTTGTGACTCAGGGTGGACAAAGCTTTGGCCTCCATTGCTTGGAGTAACATCCAGACTCTGGGCAGAGAGAGGCTGTGATACACCTTCACAAGCAGGTGTTTCACTGAGGGGATGGATTGTTGAAGTTGCTGGTTCTATGGCACTGCTCACAAGTTCTATCATTAGGCCTTAAGTAAAGGTTTATCCTTTGAAGCTAATCTTCGGGTCCACCTCAACATCCAGTTGACCAATGACATTGCCTGCTCGCATTTGTCTTCTTGTTTTGAACACTTCAACAATCCAGTTTTGAATCCTTTGAGCCAATCTGCTAGCTTGCCTAAGTTGACTTGGGTTGGCAAGTGGCATGCTGACTAGATCAAGACTTTCATAGTAGTTTAATGTCTGAAATTTGAAGACTTCTTGTGACATTCAATAATTTTCCGTTACTAAACTACGTTAGTTTCGTTAGGTCTTGCATACATGTGTCGTGAGCACACACTAGTTGTCGTTGAATGTTGGTGACTTAATAATAATAATAATATATGATAAACAATAATTATCTAATTAATAATGTTGATTATTTGTTGTGATTATATGGTTCATGAATGTATAGAAATTTTAAACATTTATTTTGTGAATTTTACACGATAACGTGACAATGTGTTATATATATTTCATGTGTTGTATGACTTGTTGTAAATGTTTTTGATTATGATTATTGATTAATAATACTTGTATTATGTAGTTAGAATTGTTAAAAAATGCTAAAGATATTAACTTTTACAAAAGTTGGTTAAAAGGGGGGTTTATATGCAAAAATCTATTTATGTTAAGTTGAAAAATTCCAACCCTAGCCTCTCACAACCCAATTTCGGCCACAAGCAGCCCCAAAACCCTCATTATTTTGAAATTGAGCAAGAACAATCGTATACAAGTCGATTTTGATTAGTTCCAAGTGGTTGCAAGGTGTTAGCAAGTCTAATTCTTGATTTCTACACGTTTAAAGGTTAGATTTCATCAAGTTTTAATAGTTTTGATTCATGATGAACCCTAGTTCGAAATTATGTATGAGAATATGAAATTGATGATTGTTAGATGTTGATAAGATTTTAGTTACGTTGTATGAATGCTAGCTTATGTTCATTATGCAAGAAATCCATAGTTTGATTATCTAGTTCATACATTGCCTAAAGAAGAAACTTTTTCTTCATGGAATTCATGTTTTGATGATTGGCATATGTTAGATGGATTGTTATGACTGCAATGAACTAGATTAGGGATGTTATTAATGAATTTGAGATTGAATTTCATGAAAATATGGATTTTGGATTTGACTTTCCTGAACGGGAAACTTTACTCATATGAAATGTATGATTTTATGATTTGATCATGATTTGATGATTGTATGATGTTAGTTGTATTGATTTGATGTTAGTTTACATGGATTGTGCAAGAAATATCATGAAATCTAGTAGTTGTTCATACCTTTCTATAAGTAGAAACTTTTGGATATGAGGTTTGTAAATTATGATGAATTGATGATGTTGGTCATGCCTAGATGATAGTTATGAACTTTTTAAGTATAAAGTTAATGAATTCATGAATGAATTTTGATGTTAGATTGATTATGGGTGTTTCTTTCCCAAAAGGGATACTTTATTTGTGAGAAAAGTTCGATATGGTGAATTAGGTATGTTCATGATATAAGGATCATGTTAGAATGCTTGTTGATGATGTCTAATGTGGTGGAATGTGTTAATTGGGTTGTATGGGTACTTGGTTGATCATTTATGGAATTTAGGTTCTTGATTATTATACATAATGATTGATTATGGTGAGTGATTAGGGAATCATGTTTGGGATTGAACTTAATCATTGTTGAGCATGTTAATTGTTTGATATTCACATGAGTTGTATGATAATCTAATGTAGCATGATGACATTAGTAGAAGTTGGGTTGATGATGTGATACACGTGAGTAATATGTATGATATTCATGTATGTTAAATTGATATGCATGATTAAACAATATTCCAACTAATATGTCACCAACGGGTCAAACGGGTCAACTAGGTTAACCTAGAATTGTTAAGTTTTCTGTGTACATGTACTTATGTACTTGTGTGTTCTAGGTAACCTTTGAAGGGTTGTCTTGGCACCAATCACCCGTCTCTCTATTCATTATCTTAGCACATCAGATGAGTTCATACCCCTCTATTTTATAAACTCTCTTCTGGGGGAGGTATCATACTCGTACTCAAATGCTATTTTATTATTATAAGTTGTGTATGTTTTAACATAATGCTTAATACCTTGAAAGTCCTCACACTTTTGGATCGTTAATAATGGTAACTAGTGGGAAATCTTGGGTAGTACTGCTGGGTCTAACGAGCCCCACCTGTGCGACTCGAGGTCAAACGGGTGCAATTTTGTCCTAAACACAAACATCATCACAACCTGGTAAGTCGTGACGGGAGGCAACAAACGAAACACAGTCAGCTTCGGTCACGAAATCACTAATGTTATTACTTGTGAATATAGACTACCTCTCTATTTCAATACACTTCTTATGCTATACAACTCCGCACGTGGATTTTGAGGGCGTGACAAATTGGTATCAGAGTCATTAGTTATAGGGAACTAGGTTGCATACACATTAGTCTATAACCACACATAGTTAGTTACTCATTGCTTATCCTCTTATTGTATACTCATTCGCATACACATCACATACACTGCAATATGAAATCTTCATCGTCTTCATCCCCTGTTCGACACGCACCAGGACAGGAACCCGAGGTTCCTATTCTTCCTTCATCTTCGATGAGTTATGGTTCTAGACCTCCATATTTATACCTGATGTGTACTTTCCGGATGAGTCAAAAATTGAGTGGGACATGGCTAATCCTAACAATTGGGACTGGTATATCACTACACTGATTAGGATTCTAGAAAATAAAAAATGTTCCATGTACGATCCCTACCCTACACACCTCATATGGCTATTGCAGCTTTAGTGGCCTCACATCACGAGGATATAGTTCATTTACATTAGCTGGAAAAATAGCTCGAGCCTCGGTAGGCCCCAGGGAGGGAGCCTGAGGAGGAGCCGAAGGAACACTTGACGGTGTAGCGCTCTCGTGGTGGAACGCTCAAGTCTAGATGTAGGGCCAAGAGATGGGTAATGCTTTTTCATAGGGTGAGTTCAAATCAATTATAATGGAGGAATATTGTCCTTGTAATGAACTTTAGAAACTAAAAGTTGAGAACTGGTAATTAAAGATGGAAGGATCTGATATTGAGGCTTACACCACTAGGTCTCATAAGTTGGCGACACTCTGTCCTGGCATGGTTGACCCGCCAAGTCGGTGAATTGAGCTCTACTTACATGGTTTGGTGCCGGAGAAATGGTGACTGCTGCAAATCTCCCTACTATTCAACAGGTTATCTGACTAGCTCATAAGCTCACTAATTAGGCTGTGGAGCAAGGAAAGTTACCCAAGTTGGGCGTTGTGGCAAGCGTGTCTGACAACAAACGCAAGTGGGAAAACAATGTTGGCAAGGGATCGTTATCATGTAACTAACCCCGGCAACATCAACCTCAACAGCATTAGCAACATAGATGGTTTGATAACAATCACAACTTTAGCCAATCATCTTCATCATCTCAAGGACCTGGTGGATACGTGGGAAAAAATCCATACTGCAACCGATACAACTACCACCACACTGGCAGGTGTGATAGTTTTTGATGCTAGTGTTGTGGGAAGGTTGGACATGTGGCAAAGGATTGTCGTGGGGAACTGATGAAGAGGCCTCAACAACCTCAGCAGCCCAAGTAGCCCCATGAAACACCAAAGGGTTTCTTTGAGTGTGGAAAGGAAAGTCATTTCAAGAAAAACTATCCTCAACTGAGAAGAAATGGGAATGGCAACTGTAATGGTGGCAATAACAACAATGGTGGTAATGGTGACAACAATGGTGGCAACAATGGTGGAGCCAAAGGGAGAGCCTTTGTCATGGGTTCAAGTGAGACTCTAAATGATCCTACTAGTGTTCCTAGTAAATTTCAATTTAATGGTCGTTTTTCTTATGTATAGTTTGACACTGGAGTCGATAGGAGTTTTATCTCTACTAAGTTTTGTAGCCTCTTAAGCGATATGCCTTCTGCATTGGAGTCTAAGTATGTTGTAGAACTAGCTGATGGTAAGCGACTTTCTATTACGTATATCCTTAAGAATTGCAAGATAGAACTTGTTGGTCATACCTTCGATATTGATCTTATGCTCGTCACTCTTGGAAGTTTCGATGTGGTCATAGGCATGGATTGGTTGTCCAAGAAGCAGGCAGAGATGATTTGTCATGAGAAGGTCATTCACATTCCTATGGTAGATGGAGAAACTCTTTCAATTAAGAGTGAGAAGAGTGGTGCTGTCATAGGCATCATATCATTCATGAAGGTTCAGAAGTGGCTATGCAATGCCCACTTAACCATATTAGCCCTCGTTTCTGACAAGTAACAATAGGAAAACAAAGTAGAGGATATTCCTGTGGTTCGTGACTTTCCAGATGTGTTTCCAGAGGATCTGCCTGGAATACCACCTCATTGCCTAGTCGAGTTTCAGATCGACTTGACTCCCAGAGCTGCTCCGATTGCATGAGCACTTTATCGGTTAGCACCGAACGAACTGCAATAATTATCTACACAACTTCAGGAGTTGTTGGATAAAGGGTTTATTCGACCGAGCTTATCACCGTGGGGAACACTTGTTCTCTATGTTAAGAAGAAAGATGGCACATTCCGAATGTGCATCGACTACAGAGAGTTGAACAAGGTCACAGTCAAGAACCGATACCCATTACCTCGTATCGACGATTTGTTTGATCAGCTTCAGGAATCAAGTTATTATTCGAAGATTGGTTAGAGATTTGGTTATCATCAACTCAGAGTTCGTGAAGAAGATATCTCTAAAACAACATTCCGTACTTGTTATGGTCACTACGAGTTCTTGGTCATGCCTTTTGGGTTGACAAATGAACCAGTAGTGTTCATGGATCTCATGAACCGTGTGTGCAAACCCTACCTTGATCAGTTTGTTATCGTGTTTATTGATGACATATATATTTATTCTAGGACCAAGGAGGAACATGAGGAACACCTACGTTTAATCTTGGAGTTACTTAGAAAGGAACAGTTGTACGCCAAATTTTTTAAGTGCGACTTCTGGATTCGTGAGGTGCAATTTTTGGGTCACATTGTTAACGAGAAGGAAATACATGTGGATCCGGCAAATATTGAGGCTATAAGGAACTGGTCCATACCCAAGACGCCTAGTGAGATAAGACAATTTCTTGGACTGGCAGGATACTATTAGCGTTTCATTAAGGGATTCTCAAAGATCGCTCAACCTCTCACAGCTTTGACCCATAAAGGAACAACCTATAAATGGGGTGAGAGTCAAAAAGTTGCTTTTCAGTTGTTGAAGCAGAAACTTTGTAGTGCACTGATATTAGCGTTACCTGAATGAAGAGATGATTTTGTGGTTTATTGTGATGCTTCTATCCATGGACTTGGTTGTGTCCTGATGCAACGTGACAAAGTAATAGCTTATGCCTCGAGACAACTGAAGGTGCATGAAAAGAACTACACTACTCATGACTTGGAGTTAGGAGCAGTGATATTTTCCTTGAAGATCTGGAGAGATTACTTGTATGGTACCAAGTGAACTATTTACACCGATCACGAGAGTCTTCAACATATCTTTGAGCAGAAGGAACTTAACATGAGGCAACGATGCTGGGTGGAATTGTTAAACGACTACGATTGTGCTATTAAATACCACCTGGGAAAGGCGAATGTAGTCGCCGATGCTTTCAGTAGAAAGGGAACCGCTAAACCCCGACGAGTGTGTGCCCTACAATTGACGATTAGCACTCACTTGCCCGAACAAATTAAGTAAGCCCAGATGGAAACCTTGAAAGGTGAGATCGTTAGATCTGAATCTTTACGCGGAATGGATAAACAGTTAGAAGTCAAATTAGATGGAATACGGTATTTCATGGATAGACTTTGGGTACCTTTGCATGAGAATCTACGAGACTTGGTTATGAGTGAAGCACATAAGTCTAAGTATTCCATACATCCTAGCACAGACAAAATGTATCAAGACCTGAAGGCACACTACTTGTGGCCTAACATGAAGGCAGATGTAGCTACATATGTGAGCATATGTCTGACATGATCTAAGGTTAAAGTGGAATATCAAAAACTATCTGGGTTACTACAACAACCTGAAATCCCCTTGTGGAAGTGGGAACAAATCTCTATGGACTTTATTACTAAGTTTCCCACGACTCCTAGTGGTTGTGACATGATATGGGAGATCATGGATCGACTCACTAAGTTAGCTTATTTCTTGGCAATGAAGGAGACTGACAAAATGTACAAGTTAACTCGAATTTACCTGAAGGAAGTAGTGTCGAGGCGTGGTGTGCCGATCTCGATTATCCTGATCGTGATGCTCATTTTACATCCCATTTCTGGCAATCATTACAGAAATCTTTGGGTACGCGTCTGGACATGAGTACTGCCTATCATCCGCAGACCGATGGGCAAAGTGAACGTACCATTCAGACTTTGGAAGACATGTTGCGTGCTTGTGTGATAGATTTTGGGAATAATTAGGAAGCTCATCTACCGTTGGTTGAGTTTTCTTACAATAATAGTTATCATACTAGCATCAAAGTAGCACCATTTGAGGCATTATATAGGCGAAAGTGTAGATCACTAGTTTGTTGGGCGGAAGTTGGTGATAGTCAATTAAAAGGTCATGCATTGGTACATAAGACCACATAGAAGATAGTGCAGATACGAAACTGCATGGCTGCAGCATGAGTTTCAAATCAGTGATAAAGTCTTGCTAAAAGTTTCACCGTGGAAAGGGGTGGCTCAGTTTGGCAAAAGAGGAAAGCTTAATCCAAGATACATTGGACCATTTGAGATTCTAGAAAGAATAGATCCGGTTGCGTATCGATTGGACTTGCCTGATTCACTAAGTGGCGTTCATAATGTATTTCACGTGGCAAATATGAAGAAGTGCCTATCTGACGAGACACTGATTGTACTACTCGAGGAAGTACAAGTAGATGACCAATTACGATTGGTGGAAGGGCCCGTTGAAGTAATGGATCATGACATAAAGGCCCTTAAGCAAAACAAGATACCTATAGTCAAAGTTCGTTGGAACTCAAAACGTGGACCGGAATTCACATGAGAACGTGAGGATCAGATGAAGCTCAAGTATCATCATCTGTTCGAAACAATGACAACAGCCGGGGAAGGTACCGATTAAATTTTGGGACGAAATTTATTTCAACATGGGGATGATGTGACAACTCACTCGATTTTGTTATGCCAATGTAGTAAACCAGGGATGTAGCACAACCATGTAACGCAATTTTTGGAACGAAAATTCTTTCAACATGGGGATAATGTGACATCCGGTAATTTTCCATTACCAAACTCCGTTAGTTCCGTTAGGTCTTGCATACATGTGTTGTGATCACACACTAGTTGTCGTTGAATGTTGGTGACTTAATAATAATAATCTATGATAAACAATAATAATCCAATTAATAATGTTGATTATTAGTTGTGATTATGTGGTTCATGAATTTATAGAAATTTTAAACATTTATTTTGTGAATTTTACGCGATAACGTGATAACGTGTTATATATATTTCATGTGTTGTATGACTTTTTGTAAATGTTTTTTATTATGATTATTGATTAATAATACTTGTAATTTGTAGTTAAAATTGTTAAAAAATACTAAAGATATTAACTTTTACAAAAGTTGGTTAAAATGGGGGTTTATATGCAAAAATATATATATGTTAAGTTGAAAAATCCCAACCCTAGCCTCCCACAACCTAATTTCGGACACAAGCAGCCCCAAACCCCTCATTATTTCGAAATTGAGCATGAACCCTAGTTTAAAATTATGTATGAGAATATAAAAATGATTATTGTTAGATGTTGATATGATGTTAATTAATTTGTATGAATGCTATCTTATTTTGATTATGCAAGAAATCCATAGTTTGATCATCTAGTTCATACATTGCCTAAAAAAGAAACTTTTTCTTCATGGAATTCATGTTTTGATGATTGGCATATGTCAGATGGATTGTTATGAGTGCTATGAACTAGATTAGGGATGTTATTAATGAATTTGAGTTTAAATTTGATGAAAATATGGATTTTGGATATGACTTTCCCGAAAGGGAAACTTTATTCATATGAAATGTATGATTTTGTGATTTGATCATGATTTGATGATTGTATGATGTTATTTTTATTGATTTGATGTTAGTTTACATGGATTGTGCAAGAAAGATCATGAAATCTAGTATTTGTTCATACCTTGCTATAAGGAGAAACTTTTGGATATGAGGTTTGTAAATTATGAAAATTGATGATGTTGGTTATGCCTAGATGATAGTTATGAACTTGATTAGGTATAAAGGTTATGAATTCATTTTGATGTTAGATTGATTTTGGGTGTTACTTTCCTAAAAGGAAAACTTTATTTGTGAGAAACGGTGGATATGGTATATTAGGTATGTTCATGATATCAGGATCATGTTAGAATGCTTATTGATGATGTCTTATGTGGTGGAATGTGTTAATTGGGTTGTATGGATACTTGATTGATCATTTAAGGAATTTAGGTTCTTGATTATTATACATAATGATGGATTATGGTGAGTGATTAGGGAATCATGTTTGGGATTGAACTTGATCATTGTTGTGCATGTTAATTGTTTGAGATTCACATGAGTTGTATGGTAATCTAATGTAGTATGATGACATTGGTAGAAATTGGGTTGATGTTGTGATACACATGAATAATATGTATGATATTCTTGTATGTTAAGTTGATATGCATGATTAAACAATATTTCAACTAATATGTCACCAACGGGTCAACTAGGTTAACCTAGAATTGTTAAGTATTCTGTGTACACGTACTTATGTACTTGTGTGTTCTAGGTAACCATTGAAGGGTTGTCTTTGCATCAATCACCTGTCTCTTTATTCATTATCTTAGCACACCAGGTGAGTTCATGCCCCTCTATTTTATAAACTCTCTTTGGGGGATGTAACATACTTGTACTCAAATGCAATTTTATTATTATAAGTTATGTATGTTTTAACATTGTGCTTAATACCTTGAAAGTCCTCACACTTTCGGATCGTTAATAATGGTAGCTAGTGTGAAATCTTGGGTAGTACTACTGGGTCTGATGAGCCCTACCTGTGCGACTCGAGGTCAAACAGGTACAATTTTGTCCTAAACTCAAACATCATCACGACGTGGTAAGTCGTGACGGGAGGCAACAAATGAAACACAGTCAGCTTCGATCACGAAATCACTATTGTTATTACTTGTGAATATATACTAGCTATCTATTTCAATACACTTCTTATGCTATACAACTGTTAGTATTTATGATAAATGCAAACTCTTAAACTCACCAACCATTGTGTTGACATTTTTAGTATGTTATTCTCAGGTCGTTAACTCATCTTACCATTAGGAGCATAACACGGGTCCAGCATGCATTCTAAGACTTCATTTCATAGAATTAATTGTTTGTCTTTCATTTATGGGTTTTAAACATTAGGATGGCACGTGTTTTGCCATATTATTCATTTTATTACTTTGGGTTTGTCTTATTTACAAAACGCTTCCGCATAGTTTTAAACGTTTGAACTTTGATTGATTTTATTTTGAATATGGCATATAATGTTGTTCTGAGTAACTAGTGACTGTGATCCTGGTTTGTTCACATGCCTTGCGGTAAAACTCCGCACGTGGATTTTGAGGGTGTGACACTTCTTGCTGTCCTTGAACTCTTTAAAGTATAAGGGCTCTTCTATCAACATCATACCTCCGCCTAATTATGTAGTTAGACGCTCCTTAGGGTGGAGTTGACATTGCCCTTGGAGTTCCCTCCTCAAAGAGAATTTGAATGAGTGAGTCCACATCAATGTGAACTTGAGGAGGTTGCTCAGTATGGACAACTACAAGTGAGGATGGTGAGTCCTTATGTCCATACTCCCAGATCATGTGAAGAACTCACAGGTTCTGTGATTGCTATGACTTTCTCCTCCTTTTTGGTAGTATCACCTACTTGCATAGGTGAGCTAGGAGTTAGGTCAATCACATCCATAGGTTCTTGTGTTTTTGGATGAGCTCCTCTTAAAGGTCTCCCAGCTAGTTTCTTCTTAAGATTAGATATCTCAAGTTGCTGATCATTGACCCTATTTTATAAGGTAATCACCTGAGATTCAAGGTGACTAACCTTAGAGACTATATATGAGCATGTTTTTTGTCATTTTCTCCTTTAGTCTCATGTTCCCCTCATCTTCATCAGAAGAATCATTAGAGGATGAGAGAATTAGACCAAAAACCTCACTCTCACAACCAACATGGTGTTTTTGGCTGTTGGATTTCCACTGCTTACTGAAGTGTCAATGAGTTGAGTTGCCATGGTTGAGGTCTGAATGATGTAATCACTTGCAGAAGTGAGAGTTTTTTCCATATGGACTACCTGAACAGGTTAATAGAGATCCAACTCAATGATGGGTGAATGATTTGGGCTAGATATAGGAGAGGCAGGATCACTCATCTCTTTTTGAATGGGGGAAGAGTAGAGAGACTCATGGTACTCACTGAATCCCATGTCTTTATCATCATAGAATTATAGGTTAGGGAAAGGTTGGTTTAGATCTAGAGGCTGGGGATGGTAACTGTCCCCTGAAGGTTGTTCACTAGAGTTTTAAGACTCTGAGTGAAGGCTTAAGGCTGTTTGGGTAATGAGCTCATCAGACTAAGCATAAGGAACCTCAATACTGATTGTAGTTAAGATGGGAGTGGTTTGCTCCTCGGGAGATGTGGGAGCTCTAGTGTCCACTTCTTCCTGTAAAGGTGATGATATGGGAGCCTACACAAGCTCAATAGTTTGAGTAGGGGTTCGTTTGGATTTTCTTTGGTAGGTGAGGAGTATTAGTGGTTGTTTAGGTGATTAAGAAGTAGAAGGTGTGGGTTCAACACTAGCTTGTGTTGCTAGATTGTCACCTTGAGCAATAAGCTCTAATATTTTTGGGACAAGGGTTTTTTTTACCCTAGAGAAGCCAAAATTTGGCTTCTTCAAAGTCTTAAAGATGCCAAGCTTCATCAATCCCAATTTGAGAATATTACATGCCCCCCTTAATAGTGACCCCCTGGATCATTCCATGGACTATAAACGAGAGATCTTTAGGAATCTGGTCCCATCCTCCATGCTTGTTTGATAAGCTATGAATGACCACATGAAGTAGGTACTTCTAGTAGGATGAGACCTTCCCTTTCCTAAAGGTCTTTACAAAGAAATCCCCCTCATATCCCATCTGCTCAAAGGAATGATTTAAAACTTCCTTTGGGAAAGACAACTCACCTTCTTCATTATCTAGCTGAAGATAGGTGTTGATGATGGATGGAGTTATGAAGATTGTCCTCCCCTGCACTGTGGAAGATAATGCCTTCTCCCCATCCATAATGACCTCTTTGTAGGTCTTCCATAATTCTAACAACTAACCCTCACAGAGTGGAGGATCAATGGTAAGGTAGGTGAAGTAGTTAGACAAAGAAAGGAACCGGCAGACCTCTGAGAAACTTAGATCTTTCTCACAGTCTAACAAAGCAACCTGATTGTGTTGCCTGTGGAGTTGCATGAAAAAATCTAGGTTGTTTCTATGGTTGAGGTTGGCCATTTGAGAAAACTTAGTAATGAAGCAAGATAAGAAAAAAAGCAGTTTGTGGGTGAATTTAGGTTTTGGAAAAGTTAAGATTAAGAAGATAGCGAAAGAGGGGGGAACCGTTGGGTATATATATGAAATGGATCTGAGACAAAGTTAATAAAAAAGGATAAATTTTAAAATCCGGATGTCGGTCCCACCTCTGAAAAAGTGCCCAAAAAGTAGTTTCCATGGAAATCTAAAATCTTCCGAAGGTAATTTTACTTCGGAAGTTTTGATGAAAAGCTTCCGAAGCCAAAATGACTTTGGAAAATATTCCAAAAAGTTTAGAAAATTATGCTTTGGAAGAAATTTATACTGAGAGAATTTTATTCTAAGAAAAATATAACTTCCGAGACCAAATTGCTTTCAGAAGAAAATTGTTCTTTAAACTCATATCAGTACTCAAGAGAAATTTAAGCTTCGGAAGATATTTTGAAACTTTCTTCTAATGGTAAATTCTCTAAAGTAGATGTTTGTTTTTTTAAGACACAAGTTTCTTTCGAAGGTAAATACATATCTTTTGAAGAATAAAATAATCAAAATTTTTCAAAATCTAAGGAATATCTTTTAAAAAGATTTTTCTTCTAGAGAAATAAGGGCATATGAAGGTGATAAAATAGACAACTTAGGAGACACATGTTTTAGAAATAATATGAGTTAGTTTTAAGAAAAGCTACTCATAGTTAATCATCCCAATAGCTGATACAAGATACTTAAATCTCTGTTCATCAAAATTGTTCATTTATGTTAACTTTGACTAGTTTGATTAATCCCTTTTCAAAGTTATCTCTAATCAAATGATACCCGATATTGATGTGTTTTGTCCTTAAGTGTTGCACAAGATTCTCTATTACACAGATAGCACTGTTTTCTTCTATGTGGATGGGTGTCTCCTTGAAGTTAAATCCATAGTCCAACATCGGATTCTGAATCCAAAGCATTTGAGCACAACAGCTTACAACAGCAATGTATTCAGCTTTAGTAGTTGATGCGGACACACATGATTGTTTCTTGCATTGCCAAGAGACTTGCATTCCACCAAGGAAATAACAACCCCCCTGATGTAGACTTTGTAGTCATGTTGCAGCCACCATAGTCACAATCTATTTATGCATACAAATTGAAGTTAGAATTCTTTGGATACTAAAGGCCAAGTGTTGTAGCACCTTTGAGATATATAAGCATCCTTTTAAAAATAACTAGGTGTGACATTTTGGGGTTGGCTTGATATCTTGCACAAATGCATGTGGCAAACATGATATCAGGCCTGCTAACAGTGAGGTGCATAAAAGACCTAATCGTAGCCTTGTTGTTGATACATATGTACCTAGATTCGGATCTTAATGTAATATGTCTTGAATGTCTTACACTTATGTAATGCTTGGGTAATTAATGAAATGAGAATGTTTGGTTGTGATTTATAATGTTTAATATTTCATTAATGAGTTGTATAACGCATATTGACTTGATTATATAGGTTTGTGGTTGTTTGAATTAATATAAATAATGTTATGACA
>BJCM01156591.1:0-17180 GCA_018326385.1 Flaveria bidentis
ACTACTTTTTCCTTTTTCATTTCTTCCAAAGAATTTAAATAAAACTTTATGTCATTTGCTTGATTTAATTCAACAACCTCGGTTTCCCTTTAGTTGTTTTCCCAAAATTTCTATTTTTCTTTGAAACTGCACTCATTTTGTTTCAAAATACGATTGGCCTCAGTGCAGAGTTGTAAGTCATTTAACAAATTATCATTATGTTCTAATAACCTTGAAAATTTTAGATCAATGCTATCCCTATATTTGTCACATTTAGTACAAGCATGTTTTTCAAATAATTGGTTATTAGAACTTACCTGTGAGGAATTAGACGAATCAGCCATCGAAGCCGTATCAGACTCTTCGTTGACTGGAGATTCTGAGTTTGTTGCTCTGAGCTCTTCCTCAACTAAGTGATTTACAACATTCACAGCTTCTTCGGTATCTGACATCGCTTGCTCAGCTATGATCTCACCTTCACTAGCAGATCCATCATCCAATGCACCAACAAAGGCAATATTTGATCACCCGAAAACACAAATCGAAAGGACCAGTCTTGTCCTTAATCACCTTGAGTAGTCTAAGCCTTTGTCTCTTTAGTTGAAGAGGTAGTTCCAATCATGTCTTTATATTGATGATTGAATGTGGGAAGCGGATTTCCGTTTCCAATTTTCTTGGGCTTTACACATTCACGTTTAAAGTGCCCCTTTTCACCACAGTTGAAGCAAGTGATTTTGGTTTTGTCAAGATGATAATTTCCATCAACTTGCTCATAACCCTCATCTGCAAGATGACAATTTCCAATCTTACCAACAACTAAACCATCATAAGATTGTACAACAGCCGCTAGAAGATCCATGTGCTCTTTGGTAACTTCCACTATGACATTACCGAGATTCTCGGTCTTCAACTTTGTTGTATTTGCTTCAGGAACTATGTATTGGGTTCCAGATGACCTTGACGTTTCGGTTCCTGATTCACTGTTTTGGGATGGAGCAGAAGAACTAGACACGAATGTTGTTTGTAACGGTACTCCTGAAACAACTGGAGTTGGAACTGAGTTGTAAAGTGAAGGATTTTGAACATAGGATCCTTTCTTCGACTTGTATTTCATTAGCAGTTCTTCCTCCCTTAACTTCAGGATGAAATCATTTATGTCTAACGTCACAAGAATGTCGCTTTGTCTCGGATTAGACACAAATGAATCCCCTTTATCAGGCAAACCATCAGCAAAGCTTGACACTTTATCTTCCATAGATGTTGTCACACCATGAGTGTGCAACTCACTCATTAGATGATAGAATCTGTCAATAATATCATCCAAGATCTCATTCCCTATCAAGGAGAAATTATCAAATTCCTTTTTGAGAGCTTTAGCCTTCAGTGCTTTGAGAGTTGCGTTTCCATCATAACTCTTCTCTAATGCCTCCCATAACTTTTTAGCCTGCTTGTTCTCAAAGAACTGATGAAAGATGTCCTTAGGTATCGATTAAGTCAACAAGGCACATACTTTCTTTTCAGCATTGAACATAATCTTCTGAGCTTCACTCATTCCTCCCAACATCAACTTGACTCCATTAGCACTGACTGGTACCGTATAACAAGTCTCAATGGATGTCCAAAGATTGGGATCAACTACATTTAAATAGATTTCAAACCACTATTTCCAATATGGGTATTCATCTAACGTTAATAGCTTTGGTGGTTTATTATGATTTCCAATTTTTTTGTCCAGAAGCTCATTCTCCAGAAGCAAGAGCTTCTGGATGCGAGAGTCCTTTCCGGTTGTAAATGTAGCAAATTGATCTTCCATTTCTTTAAACTTGGTACTTTTAGAATAGGACCGTTTCACTCGTGTGAATGGGCTATGAGTATGGATCACTCGGAAGAATGAAGGATCCAAATGAATTCAATTGTGCGATTGGATTCAGTCGTGCGTATGAAAAAGACGATTGGAATCAAGAAATTGGAGTTGTTCACTCCTGCGAATGAGGGATACGACTGAGTTCAATCGTGTGGATGGAGTATACGATTGAGTTCAATCGTACGAATGGACCAATCATGCGACCGAAGGCTGCTATGTTTGTAAAATCAAATATTTTGACACTTTGACACAAAATACGAGTTTCCCAGGAACCCTAATCTTTCTTATGAGAAAAAAATAAAACTTTACTGCATGCAAATGTCGAAAAAAACTTTAGAAGAAAACTTTAGAAAAAAACTTTAGAAAAAAATAAAACTTTAGAAAAAAATAAAACTTTAGAAAAAAACTTTAACACCATGTACGACGAAGTACTAATGGATTCTGCGTGAGACCAGATCAATGATTGCGGAATCCTATTTGATTTGCCATCCAATCAGTTAGAACGATAACCCAATCAATATAACAATGAACTAAACATTAAGAATGAGTAGGGATCGATCAAGATCGAACTTTGAAGTTGGATTGGCTATTTAGGACGCTCTGGACGGCTAGGGTTTATGTATATTCAAAAAGTTTTCAAAAGTTATGTTTTTCCACAAATTAAGTGGCATTTATAGGTTTGCAGTTTCCATTCATACGACTGAAACATTAGCATGGTTCAGTCGTGTGACTAAATCATGCGTTTGATTCATACGCACGACTAAAGGTTTAGTCGTGCGACTGAGTCAATCTTATGTCTCAATCATACGACTGATCTAGTCTTCTAGTTCAGTCGTGCGACTGGTCCATAAGCATGATATATTCATGCGTATGGTCCATTAGCATGAATAATCACCCGACTAAGTTTAACACATTACTTAATCTTATTGCCTAAGAACTATGTACAACAACCTCAAACCTATATATGAAGTTCATACATATGAATTATACTTAGCACAATAATAATATGAAATAATTAAACAAAGATAAACATCAAGACATATATCATATTTCATTTCATCATTACATTACACATATGTAAGGCATGAAAGACTTTTTCATTTAAGCACATAAACTTGGAACATCATGTATCTACAAACTCCCCCTTGGACCTAGTTTACTGTTTTGTCTAACATTCTTCACATCATGTATCTAAAAATGTAGTATTTGTTTTGTAGTAAGTTCAAGCTAGTATTTTTAGTATAACCAGTTGTAGATAGTAGTATATATAATTTTTATTGTAAAGTCACTTGGTATGCTTGTAAGAGTCTTGTAACACTTTGAGTTGAGAAGTAATATATACCAGTATCTTGAAAACTATTCTTGTTTTTTGTTTACTAAATATATTATTCTCAACTCTTAAAAGATTCTTCATCATCAATCGAGTATGAGTTAGTAATTTTGATAGATAACATTTTTATTGATTGCCCTTATCCAATCCTACAGTAGATGTTGGAGACTTAGTCGGCAGATGAGAAGGCTTTTGATTGACTTTCTTTGTTTTGGCATGTTGCATTTCCCATTGCTCCATAGGTTGTTCGAACTTTAAGAGTTCTCCAGCTACAACCTTTTGTTTGATTCCTCTAACATTCTGATCAAGATTTGGCATACTTATTGACCCTACTTGTTTACCAAAGAAACCAAAGTATTTGAGGATTTGTTTCATTTATTGCTTATCCTTGAACTCTTGTTGGATTCTTTCTGCTTGATTCCTCTTTGATTCAGTCCTCTTCTTCTAGCTAACTCAACTATTTTCTCCAATTCAACATGAGTTACAACTATCAGTTTAGATTTGATCTCAATAGTGCTCCACTCCATGACCTCATCAAAATTTGAATCCCTTCAACTTAAGCTACAAAGAGATATTTTTCATGATCTTTATTTTCTTTCTTTACAAAAGAGATCATAGGTTTGGATTTCGCGGTTGTAGTTGTTGAAGCCTACTAAGTTGTTGTTCTTTGAGTTTTTTCGGTAGATGGCATGGATGACTTAGATGGCACCTTCCTGACAACTTTTGCTTTTGTATTAGGAGGAACTTTTGATGTTTAATAGCATGGTTCACCATCGTGGTTGAATTATTTTGTTGTGGTTCCTACAACTCTTAAATCCTTTTCACTGTTGATTAGTGTAATGATGTTTTTCATGAAAGGGGATTCTTGAGATCTGCCTGCCTTCAATACTACAACTTCTTTTTCAACATTTTATGAGAACAAAGTCGTATTTTTGGTCATCAGAAATCCGGCCTTTTATTTATGTGCCTCAATTTCAACCTCCTTTTCAATAGTCATAGGTCTTTTACCTTTATCAGAGGTAGAGACTTTAGTAGGACTGACTGTTGAAGTTCTAGGGGTTACACCGGATGCCTCACCAGCTAACTTGGGATCATCGGTAGTTACTTAGCTCTCTTAGAACCATTAGTGACTTCTATGCCATATGTTTCCATATTTACTTTAGAGTTAATTAGGTTTCTGTTTCAACTTCTGGTTGACCAAACATCACCTCAGTTATTTTTCAGAGTTCAGACTTAGTTGTGTCATTTGTTTTTTATGAAGTTTGCTTAGTTCATGTCCAAGATTCACCCCATGCCATTCCAAATCTTTACCATGGTTTGGGTGACTCTTGTATAAACCACCATTTTCTTTAAGGATTCATCTATGGAATTAGCCTATTGCTTAGTGTATTCGGCAGTTGCATTAGTAGCTGATTTATTCAACTCTTCTATGACTTCAAATAACACTTTTAGTAATGCAGATTCTACTTTAGCATATATCTTAGGAAGAGCTTCAAGTCCAAGAACAAACAATCTCTTTAATGATTCCTTATCAGATCTCTTTCATTCAAGAGAGAGCACTAAAGATGTGTTGGATCTTTTTATCATGGCCAATTTCCTTTTCCCAAATTGGACCTTTGGCTTCATCTTCTTCATTACTCTTCTAGCTTTCATCTCCTTATCCTCCAAGCTATCATGGCCATATTTATCAAGAAGTTCATTTAACTTGGCTAGAGCTTCCAATAGACGCTTATATTGGTCAGTCCATTTGTAGGAGAAAGAGATTGATTGTGTAGCATGTACACCTTAAGTAGCCAATCTCTTGAGAATGTCTTTAGCTTCTTTAGGCTTATCTTCCCTGTTTTTGGTAGCATCATCTGAGATTCCTATTGACACTAAATATGGAGATGAAAGCACATCCAAAGGTTCTTGTGGTGTTGAGAGATGATGACATAGAATGATTGCCTTTTGAAGGTAAATCATCTTTTAATGTTGCTCCACTTTATGTTTAAGATGCATTTCTTTAGCACTAGCTTGTTGAAGAGTTGTAAGTTGTTCTTCAAGGATGGTTACTCTTGTAGCTTGTTGTTGAAGAGTTCTGAGCTATGTTTCCACCTCATATACTCTATTTGTCTAAGATTTTAGTAGACAGCTCTCAGATTCGAGAATGTGGATCTTTGAGCATAACCTTAAACCCTTGCATATTAAGCTTGTAAGGCAAGTTATTGAGAAAGCTGAAGGTTATAGGCTGGCAATTCACTTATTTGCTTCATACTTCCCTCAACGACAGATATGGAATCCTTAGGAGATAAGGTACTAGGTTGAACCTTTACACCCTCATCACCAGATATGGTTCGTGGTTGAGGTCTTAGTGATGTTTTCTCTATCCTATAATCAATTAATGGGCCAGCAGCAAATGAGGCCTCTTCCACATTGATCATTTCCTCCCTTGAATTAACCTCTTAGGACGAAGGACATGGGTTAGATGTTGCTACAGATAAATCAGTCCTTAATGTCTGTATTGAATTGATTGGAGAAGATAGTGGATCATGTTGTGTATAGTAAGGACATCATCGTCCTAAGTAATAGACATATGTATGGGAGGGAGTAGAGTGGAGTCCAATGACCTATGCTGGACCGTTTAAGGGATCGCCACTTACAACACAAAACACAATGATGAGAGTGAGTTAGAATACTTAACAGATCTAATAAGGGACTAGTAACTAGTCAGACTTTGATACAATGAAACACAAGTAAGTGTTTGGTTTTCAAGAATGTTTTATATTGCTCTCATGTTCCTTACAAGTGATACAAATCATAAAGAAAATACAAGGGCCCGAGATACTTTATACAACATCCTACAGCCGGTCATACTTTGAATGCCATCTGGATACATGATCTACACAACAACAAAATCAATATAGAGTCGAAAGGCAAATTGCCTTTTGACTAGTGACTATGACATGCCATAGCTCACATCCTTTTATATTACAAAAAGGATAAAAGTACATAAAGTAGAAAGTAACAAACTTAAGACCTCAATGTACAGTTACCAATAGCATGGACCTTTAGCAAACTTGTGAAAGTTGATGAGTCTACAAAATCGCAACGGAAAGGAGATTCTGCTTTATGGTAAAAGGTATATCGGATAAAGCATGTACTCAAAAGTCTTCGGAAGAAATTTGTCTTCATGTGTTGGCTTCAAAAGACTTTGTGCTTGAAGCTTAGAAAGAATTCATGTTTGGCTTCAGAAGATGTTGGTCTTGGCTTCAGAAGATTTCATTCATAGAATATTTTCTAGGCATAGTGTGAAACATTCAAAGCATTCTACTTAGTAATTTTGTGCATGCATGCAGGATAGACTTTGGATGTTTTGGATTGCATCAGCCTTATATGAAACCTTACAAACTCCCCCTATGCTGATGCTACCAAAACGTTTGAAGACTTCAAATATTGATAGTCCTCATCACGATGACCATTCCATTCTTCATAAGATGGTCAGAATCATTCAGACTCTCATAGTGTTTTCTCATCTCAAATAGATCACGCAGAGGTAGATTGAACATGTCTTGCCATGTGTATACATCTTCAATACCTTGATCTTTATTCACATGCCATTTCTCTAGATTAGTAGTGTGAGTCCAGGATAAGATGGGTCTTTATGATGCCAAAGGAGCTACTTCGATTGAAGTTGGTGGAGCATCCTCTTGTTGCACATCTTCAGGATGTTCTGACTTATCCTGAGATTTTGAGATGGATGCCTCTTTCTTCTTCTTCTTAGACTTTGGTCTAGAAGCCATCCTTTTTCTCCTTTTTAAACTCTTTAACTGAGAAGATTGGCAAACACCTTGTTGATCATTCTTGTCTTTCTTAGTTAGGTCTTCCTCTCTGACATGTTCAGATTGAGAGGGGACAGAACCCAGCTATGGATCAGAAGTCGAAGCTTGTCTCAAAAGGTTCAACCTTTACCTTACTTTAACTTGGTGGGGAGTGTAAGTCAACAAGTTCTCTTCTTTAATCTTCTGCTCGATCACCCAAGTGTGCTCATCCATAATGGATAGAGACATATGGCTAAGTCTTCTTTTGAAGAATCCATATAGCTTCAAAAGGCGCATTATCCTCTGCCTATCAGTAAACTTCTTTTGCTCTTCTGGAAGATGGCTCTTGACTTGGTAGCTTCTTCCCTTCTCTTCATCTTTGTTACCTTTTGTTCTTTGAGCACTTGAAGTTCAAGTTGCTTGAGATACTGAAACTCAATGTATTCAATGGAGAAGAGAAGAAGTGCATCAGCCTGGTAGAAACCTGTGGCACTCAAGTAGTTGATCATGTTGATCCTATTAGTTTCTTTATTACCTGAGGTTCTTGTGGAACCACAGTCTCCTATTCAGGACTTTCTTGAACTGGTGAGAGAATAGGAACATGTTTGTAGAGCCTTTTCAGTCTCTTTTCTTCCTTGATCTGAAGAAGCAATCTTGCATCATCTACTTCCTTCTTCTCTTTTGACAATTCCATATTAGCCAGTTCATTCAATTCTTCTAAGGGGAGGGAGATAATATTATCAATATTTTAGTTCCTGGTCTATAAGTAAGCAATCCTCATTGCCTTTGACTCTTCATTTTGAGTGTTTGGTTTGGGGGTAACCCTTATTGCAGCTTCCATGAAGCTAGCAGACCCTACAGAGAACTTTCTCCTTTTAGCTTCCTTTTCCTCTATCTCTCCTCCTCCTCCTCAATCTCCTTAGGAGTCATTTTCCATTTCCTTTTGTCACTCACAAACCTTTGTGACTTGGGGTGGATAGAGCTTTGGCCTTTATTGCTTAGAGTAGCATCCATGCTCTGGTGAGAGAGAGAGGTTGAGATGCACCTTCACCAACAGGTGTCTCATGAAGGGAATGGATTTCTAAAGTTGTTGTTGGTGTCACAGGGCTCTCAGGTTCCATCACTAAGTCTTCAGTCAAGGTTTTCCATTTGACTGCCTAAACATCCAGTTGACCAATGACATTGTCTGATTGTCTTTATCTCCTTCTGAGGCTGAGCAATAAGTGTAATCCTGTCTTGAATCCTTTAAGCCAACATATCAGCTTGTCTAGATTGGCTTGGGTTGACAAGTGGCATATTGATAAGGTCAAGAACTTAATAGTAGTTCAAGGTTTGAAAGTTGAGGACCTTTTGCTACCCTTGAACTCTTTGAAGAATAAGAGCTCTTCTATCAGCATCATATCTCCACCCTATGATATAATTGTAAGTTTCTTGAGGTGGAGATGAAATAACCCTCGGTATGTCTTCCTTAAAGACACTCTGAATAAGAGAGTCTATAGAGTCAACATCAATATGAACATGAGGAAGTTGTTGAGTATGAACAACTGCAAGTGAGGATGGTGTGTCCTCAGTGTCCATACCTTATGAAGAACTCCTAGGTTCTATGATTGTAATGACTTTCTCCCCCTTTTGGTAGCATCACCCACTTACATTGATGAGCTTGGAGTTAGGTTAATCACTTCCACAGGTTCTTGTTATCCTAGTTGAGCTCTTTTTAATGGTCTCCCAGCTAGTTTCTCCTTGATATAAGATATCTCAAGTTGCTGATCATTGACCCTGTTGTGTAAGGTAGTCACCTGAGATTCCAATTGACTAACTTTAGAGACTAAATAGGTGCATGTTTTGGACATTTTTTGCACCTTTTGTCTCATATTCCCCTCATATTCATTAGAAGATTCATTGGGGGATGAGATAATTGGACCAATGTCCTCAGTCTCACCACTAACATTATATTCTTAGCTGCGGGTTTTCCTCTGTTCACTAACAACTTCAAATGGAGTATCAGTGGGCTGAAATGCCATGGTGGAGGTCTTAAAGATGTAGTCACTTGTAGCAGTGAGAGCCTCTTACATATGGACACCCTAAACAGGGTCAGGGGTATCCACCTCACTGGTAAGTAGATGAGTTGGGCAAGACAGGGGAGAATTAGGAGCAATCACCTCTCTTTGAGTTGGGGAAGAGTATAGAGACTCATGGTACTCACTAAAACCCAAGTCCTCCTCAGCATAGAAGTCAAGGTTGGGGATTGGTTGGTTGAGATCTAATGGCTGGGGATTGTAACTTTCCCCTGAAGGTTGTTCACTTGAGTGTTAAGACTCAAAGTGAAGGCTTGAGGTTGTTGGGCTAATTAGCTCATCCGGATGAGCATAAGAAAACTCACCACTGATTCTTGAATAGATGGGAGTGGTTTGCTCCTCAATGGAAGTGGGAGCTCTAGTATCCACTTCCTCTTGTGTGGGTAGTAGCATTGGGGTATGCATAGATAGGGTAGCTTGTGTAGGGGTTCGTTTAAATTTTATTTGGTAGATAAGGGTGATTTGTGGATATTTTGAAGGTTGAGATGTAGAAGGTGTTGGTTCAAAACTAGCTTGTGTTGCTAGGTTGCCACCTTGAGTAATGAGTTCTAATATTTTGGAGACAAGGGTTGTTCCTACCCCATAGAAGCCAACAACTGTCTCTTCAAAATTTTAAATATGTCAGGATTCATATGTCCCTATTTAAGAACATTTCTTGTTTCTCTCAACTGTGAGCCCAGTTCACAGTTTAGAATGTGTTGAACATATCTACAAAACATGTAATATTCTAGAGAGTCCAAGTAACAAGCAATTTTCTATAAACAAACTAATAGTACCTAAACTTGACCCCTTGAACCGTCCCATGCACTATGAAGGAGAGATCTTTAGCAATCTAGTCCTAGCCCCCATGCTTGTTGGACAAGCTGTGGAAGACCACATGAAGTAAGTACTTCCACTAGGAGGAGACCTTCCCAAGTTCTTTAGAAGAAAAAGTTAGAATGTGTTATGTGTGAGAGTTCCTCTCATCATGCTAAGGATTGTCCTTACAATCCAAAACTCACTCTTCACATGACGAAGAAAGAGATTTCTAAGAGTTTCAAGAAGAAGCAAGCTTTGGAAGGAAAGACTTTTCCTACAGTATCTCTAAAATGAAGATGAAGGCAAGTGGAAAATTACTTTCGGAAGAAAATTTGGTCTCGGAAGAAGGGAATACTTCCGAAGCATTGAAGTCTGTTGTAGTTGTAGCAAGATCTTCCGAAGGTCCATTCATCAAAACTTCCGAAGTAAGTAAAACTTCCAAAGTATAGAAGGTCAAGTCTAAGCATCCAAAGATGGTGTGGAAGTCAAAGAAAGACCAAGTTTTGAAAGTTCTCCATCAACAACAACAAAAGATCCTCAAAACATGACTATAGGATCTATCACTATTGCATTAACTTCAACTTCTTTTGATGAACCCAAGAAAAATAAGGCTTAGGTTTCCAAATGTAACGAATTATAACTTTTGTGCAGGAACAACTAAAGACAAGCAAAAATGTATAGATCATTGATAGTGGTTGTTCCAGGAACATGATAGGCAATAGATCACTACTCTTAAACTTTGAAAAGATTGATGGAGGTCTAGTTGCTTTTGGAGGAGATACTGGTGGTTACATTACTAAAACGGGCAAGGTCACAAATGGTAAGATCAACATTGCGAAGGTAAACTTTGTCAAGGAGCTTGGATACAATCTTCTGAGTGTATCTCATTTTTTTATCAGAGTCATAACATGTTGTTTGCTGAGCATGAGTACTTTCTTATCATGCCCAGGGTGGTCATTCCTCATGAGCATATCCTGCTAAGAGCCCCCATGAAAGGTAACATGTACAAGATGGACTTGCAAGAAACATCTCCCTCTAGATAAGTTTCATACTTTCTGTTTAAACCAAATAGTGATGAGTCTTTCCTCTGGCATAAAAGAATGAGCCATGTAAACTTTAAAAACATGACTAAACTAATTAAGAATGACTTGGAAACTGGAATGCCAACGAAAGAGTTTACAAATAATGGCCACTATGTTGCATGCCTGAAAGGGAAGCAACATAAGGTATCTCACAAGCCAAACGAAAGAAACTCTAACACCACTCACCTACACTTGTTATATATGGATCTTTTTGGCCCCATCAGTGTAATGAGTCTTGGAAGGACCTCTTATTGTTTTGTGATCACAGATGACTTTACAAGATTCACTTGGGTCTTATTTTTAGAACTAAGGATAAGACCCCTGAGATTTTAAAGAACCACATCTTAAAGATTGAGAATCAATCTGATAAGAAGGTCAAAACCATAAGATGTGATCAAGGAACTAAATTCAAGAACCAAATCCTAGATACATTTTGTGATGAAAAGGGTATTACAAAACAATATAGTGCTCCTAGGACTCCTCAGCAAAATGGTGTTGCTGAGAAGAAAAACAAGACACTGATTGAAGCTGCAAAAACCATGTTGTCTGACTTGAAGCTGCCCATCACCTTCTGGGTAGAGGCAGTCAACACTACTTGTTATGTCTAGAATAGAGTGTTAGAGGTAAAGAAATATGGTAAGAGTCCTTATGAACTTTGGCATAAGAGGAAAACCCTTCATTGATTTTCTCAAGTCATTTGGTTGTCCTTTCACCATCTTGAATACTAACGATCAAATTGCCAAGTTTGCTGAGAAATCAGATGATGGACATTTCATTGGATACTTTTCCCAAGCTAAGGTTTATAGAGTATACAATCTAAGAACCAGAATAGTTAAGGAGTCAACCAATGTGACGTTCAATGAACACACACCTAGTGTAAGTGGTCCTGGACCTGTTGGCTATTTGATCTTGATTTTGTTACCAATTTTTTTAACAAATCTTGTGAGAATATTTCAGGACCTACAGATATCTTACCCACAGGTGATCTTGATCCAAGATTTGAGCTAAGAAGACCCTCTAGTAACACTATTTCAGCTCTAGTTGTAACTAACTCTGCAAATGAAGTTTCTATTAGCATAACAATGACAAATTTAGCTAATGCATCTGAGATGCCTTCAAATTGTAGCTCAAAGGCTCAACAACCACATAAAGACTCTTCAAATGTAGAAGATCATGGTTGTGGTGAAAGTGATCAAGAATTTCTTGATGCTGAAAACAACTCCATTAAGACAACAACAATGATGTCACACACTCACTGGATCAAGTTTTACTTGATAAGTGTGCTGATGTGGTGAGAGAAACATCAATTCCATATCAAAATTTCTCTAATTTAGACCTCTCTCAGCAACTTGTTGTGATTCCTCAGCTAAGAATCCACAAGTCTCATCCCACCTCAAACATCATTGGAGATGTTGATTCAGGATTAAGAACAAGAGGACAATCCAATGATGAATTTTTTTATCTTCACTCTTGTTTCTTATCTCAGATAAAGCCTAAGAAGATTTATGAGGATCTGAAGGATAGAAGTTGGGTTGAAGCTATGCAAGAGGAGCTCCTTCAAATTAAAAGGCAAAAGGTTTGGAACCTATCTCTTCTTCCTCATGGGAAGAATACTGTAGGAACCAAATGGGTTTTTAGGAATAAGATGGACGATAGAGGACTTGTCATTAGAATACAAAGCTAGACTAGTTGTTTAAGCATACACACAAGAAGAAGGAATTGACTACACAGATGTTTTTGCTCCTGTAGCAAGACTGGAAGTTGGTAGGATATTCTTGGCATTTGCTGCATCCAAGAAATTCAAGGTCTATCAACTTGATGTCGAGTGTGCTTTTATCTATGGGGTGATTGATGAAGATGTGTTTGTCAAACACCCACCTAGCTTTGCAGATCCTGATCATCCTGATTATGTCTACAGGCTTGATAGGCTCTTTATGGGTTGCTCCAAGCACCAAGGAAGTGTTATGAGACTTTATCTCGGTATCTCTGCAAGCATGGATACAGAAGTGGTACTATAGATGGAACTCTCTTCATCAAAGGAACAAGAAATGAACTGATGCTAGTTCAAGTGTATGCAGATGACATCATCTTTGGTTCAACTAATCCAAAGCTCTGTGGAGACTTTGAGAAGCTAATGAGTGACTGATGGCATCTTCATACGTTAGTCAAAGTATGTTCAAGACATACTCAAAAGATTCAACATGACTGATTGTAAGGTTAAAACCACTCCCTTAGCAACCTTAAATTCAGTCATGTTGAATAGTATGTCTTGAACATATTTTAACTGACTTATGAAGATGACATCTTCAACTAACTTCACTAGAATTCCCAGAAAGAAATTGGTTTCTCCCATGGCATTCATTTCAAATATATCCTTCATGAGCTTCTCAAAGTCTTTGCAGAGCTTTAGATTAGATGAACCAAAGATGAAGTCATCTACATATACTTGAACTAGCATTAAGTCAGTTCCTGTTCTTTTGATGAAGAGAGTTTCATCTACAGTACCTCTTCTGTATCCATGCTTGTAGAGATACTGAGATAGAGTCTCATACTAATTTCATGGTGCTTGGTGCAGACCATATAGAGCTTTATCAAGCCTTCAGACATAATTAGGATGATTAGGATCTGCAAACCCTGGTGGTTGTTTGACATACACACTTCATCAATCACCCCATAGAGAAAAGCACACTTGACATCAAGTTGATAGACCTTGAAGTTCGTGGATACATCAAAAGCTAAGAATATCCTAACAACTTCCAATCTTGCTATAGGAGCAAATACATCTGTGTAGTCAATTCCTTCTTCTTGTGTGTACCCTGGAATAACTAGTCTTGCCTTGTTTTTGATGACAAGTCCTCTATCATACTTCTTATTCCTAAAAGCCCATTTGGTTACTATAGTAGTCTTCGCTTAAGGAAGAGGACATAGGTTCCAAATCTTTAGCCTTTTGAATTGAAGTAGCTCCTCTTGCAAAGCTTCAATCCAACTTCCATCCTTTAAAGGCACATCAATCTTCTTAGGCTCTATCTGAGATAAGAAACAAGAATGAAGACAAACATTTGCATCATGGGTTTGTCCTCTTATTCTTACCCTTGAATCAACATCTCCAATGATGTTTGAGGTGGGATGAGACTTATGGATCCTTAGCTTAGGGATCACAACAAGTTTCTAAGATAGATCCAAATTAGAGAAATTTAGATTTGGAATTGAGGTTTTTCTCGCTACATCAGCACACTTATCAAGTGAAACTTGATTCAATGAGTGTGTGACATCATTGATGATGTCTTCTATGGGATGGTTATCATCATTTAGAAATTCTTGATCACTGTCATCATCACTATTTTCTTCCACATATGATGTTTCTTTATCTGGTTGAACCTCTGAGCTGGAATTTGAAGTCATCTTAGATGTATCAGCTGAGTTTGTCATTATTGTGCTGATAGAAACTTCATTTGCAGGATTGGTTACAACTGGAGCAGAAGCTGCATAGCTTGAAGGTCTTCTCAGCTCAAATCTTGGATCACGATCACCTGTTGATAAAATATTTATAGATCCTAAAACGTTCTAACAAGATTTGTTAAAAAATTTGGTAACTAAATTAAGATCAAATAGCCAATCATGACCAGAACCATTTACACTAGGTGTGTGTTCATTAAAGGTCACATTGGCTGACTCCTAAACTATTCAAGTTCTAAGATTGTATACTCTATAAGCCTTAGCTTGGGAAGAGTATCCAACTAAGTTTCCATCATCTGATTTCTCAGAAAACTTGGCTACTTGATCTCTGGTATTCAAGATAGTGCAAGGACATTTAGATGACCAGAGAAAACCAATGAAAGGTTTCATGTTGTGCCAAAGTTCATAAGGAGTCTTACCATGTGTCTTTGTTAGGACCATTTTCGTACGGAGTACTAACGGATTTTGCATGAGACCAAATCAAATAGTGTAGAATCTTATTTGATAAGCGATCCAATTATCGAGAACGACAACCTAATCGATCTAACGAAGAAACACATGTTAAGAATTGAGTTGAAATCGATTAGGAACGAATTATGAAGTTGGATAGGCTGCTTATGCGCTCTGGACGGCTAGGGTTTGTGAATATTTGAAGTCTCACATTTTTCCATGAGTTATGTGGTATTTATAGGTTTTCAGTTTCATTCGTATGACTGAACCATTAGCATGGTTCAGTTGTGTGACTGACTCATGCGGTTGATTCATAAACATGACTAAAGGTTCTGTTGTGCGACTGAATCAACCTTATGTCTCAGTCATATGACTGATCCAGTCTCCTGGTTTAGTCGTGCGACTGGTCCATAAGTATGATTTATTCGTGCATATGGTCCACAAGTATGGTTGAACAAATTTCTCAATCGTTATTGACTTAGAACTATGTACAACAACCTCAAACCTATATATGATGGTCATACATATAAATTATACTAAATACAACAATAATATGAATTACTCAAAGACAAATAAACATCAAGATGCATATCATATTTCATTAAGTAGTCACAATACATATGTGTAAGAAATGAAAGACTTTTACATTTAAGAGCATAACTAGGAACATGATGTATCAACAAACTCCCCCTTGGACCTATTTTATCCTATTTTTAAACATTCTTCACATGCTCTTGGAATTTCTTGTACTTCTCTTCTTTGGTGACTCCCGCGTGGATCTCAAACGCGAAGCAGAGCCGTATAACATGTTGGAAATGTAGAGCTTGTACAATATCTTGTGTGTCATAGAACAGTGGCCACTTGTATAGAGTGTAAACATCTTTACAAGACAAGTTTGTAAGCCACATTTGGGCAAATACTCTAATAGTCTCGATCTTACCTTCTTTGTTTAGAACTATGACTGCTTCCCCCGTCCTCCAGTCGTAATACCACCATTTGAAGTGTGGAGTGAAGTCCTGAGGCATCTCCCGTAAAGGAATCTTAGACATTATGTGTGGGGGACTCCACTTCAACACCACCTTAAGCCTTCCAGATATAGGATCAACTTAAGTCTTATGAATGAACCTCTTAGGTTGTTGAGATCTGAAGTTTACCTATCTGGTGTGGTATTTTTTCTTCAATGATGTCTCAATCTCGGCATCTTCCTCGGGTTGGCATACAAAAGATCTAAACAGGCCAATCTATTTATCTCAAAACCGGGAAAAGTCTTTAGATCATTTGGATATCTAAAGTACTCAATCCCCTTCTCTTTTTTAATAGCATATACATCCAGATCTTCAAAATAGGCCTAATTGATGATCTTGTTGACACTTTCTGATGTATCTTTACTCGGTAAAGTTTGGTGTAGGCATTAAGCTTTGGAGGTGCACATTGTGCCTTCATTTCTGATAAACAAGCTGCCCATTCAGCCTTCCTTAGATCAACATTAGCATCTGTATCTTGGGCTTTACTTTCATCCTTTGCTTTCTCTTTCTCTATCTCATCCAGCTTGTCAAAAGTATCACTGCCAAATGATTCACCCAAGTCGAGGATAACATTTCCCTCAGGGTCAGTGTACTGAGGATAGTAGTCAGACGTGACATCCTTGATCTCTATCTCATCCACACCTTGTAGGTCCTTGTCACTCAAGACATTTACTTCCAGAGAATATTTGAAAAGCTCATCTGGATTTTATCGAAACATATATGCGAGCTGCTCATCGGTCAGGTCGTGGATGATTTCTCCTTCCTCTGGAGTGTAGCTCACAGACCTTCTCATAATCCCTTGCAAATCAAGAATCATAGTAAGTTGAGTCTTGACTTGCTGAATGGGAACGACATCATAATCCTTAGTTTATGGATCATCATTTTTTCCTTGATCGTGTGTCACTTTAGCTGGAGGTGCGGATGACGTGGCTCTTTTGGTAAGCCTCTCCTTTGTTGCTTGATTTGAGGCTGATGCAGATGCATCACCTTCTTGATCATCCTCCTCATCATCATTGTTAGGACCTGCTACGTACGGTGTACTAACTAATTCGACGTGAAACCAGATCAAATAGTGCGGAATCCTATTTGATTGGCGATCCAATCAAAGAAAACGTTAATCCGATCAAACCTAACGATTAGAATACGTTAAGAATGGAATAGGAATGATCAGAAACGTTTTATGAACTTGGAAGAGACGTACTGGACGATCTCAGACGGCTAGGGTTATCTTATGTCGAAAACTCTCGTTTTTCCACGAATTAAGTGGTATTTATAGGTTACAGTCTTCATTCGTACGACTGAGCTAGGCGACTGGCTTAGTCGT
>BJCM01156597.1:0-13209 GCA_018326385.1 Flaveria bidentis
ATGTACCTTGTAACGCTTGTAATAGAACCTGAGAAAGCAATATACTGCAATCTTGAAAACCCATTTCCTTGTGTTGTGTTCTTTTGGTTCTGTCTCATTAATTACTTGTGTTCTTAGTATCATCTTGTGGTTAATCCAGTTTACCGTTTGATTAAGTTTGAGTCACTCTCCTCATTGTGTTGTTGTGTTGTAATTTGTAAGCCTTCAACGGTCCTGCAATTTGTTTTGTCCTTAAGTGTTTCACATGATTCTTTATGATAGAAATAGCACTATTGTTGTCTATTTGAATGGGAATCTTCTTAAAGTTGAATCCATAGTCCAGCATCTGATTTTGAATTCAAAGCACTTAAGCATAGCAACTTGCAGCAGCAATGTATTCAGCTTCAGCAATTGATGTAGTGACACTAGATTGCTTCTTGCATTCCCTTGACATAGATTTTGCAGTCACATTGCAACCACCATAATCACTATCTGTATATGCATACAAATTAAAGTCAGAATTCTTTGGATACCAAAGGCCAAGCATTGAGGCACCTTTAATATATCTTAGAATTCTCTTAACAGTGATAGGATGTGACATCTTGGGGTTGGCTTGATATCTAGCACAAACACATATGGCAAATATGATATCAGGCTCGCTAGCTATAAGGTATATAAGAGACCCAATCATAGCCCTGTAAATGTGTTCATCCACACACTCCCTCTCAATATCAGGCCCAAAGGAGTGGTTTCTTGCTATGGGTGCCTTAGCAACTTTCCTTGTCCTTTGATGAAGAGAGTTCCATCTATAGTACCCCTTCTATATCCATGCTTGCAAAGATACTAAGATAGAGTCTCATACCACTTCCTTGGTGCTTGGTACAACCCATAAAGAGCTTTATCAAGCTTGCAGACATAGTTAGGATGATCAGGATATGCAAAACCATGTGGTTGTTTGACATACACCTCTTCATCAATCACCTCATAGAGAAAAGAACACTTGACATCAAGTTGATAGACCTTGAAATTTTTGGATGTAGCAAAAGCTAAGAATATCCTAACAGCTTCCAGTCTTCCTACAAAAGCAAAGACATCTGTATAGTCAATTCCATTTTCTTATATGTACCCTTGAACAACTAGTCTAGCTTTGTTTTTTATGACAAGTCATCTATCATCCTTCTTATTCCTAAAAACCCATTTGGTTCCTATAGTAGTCTTCCCATAAGGAAAAGGACATAGGTTCCAAACCTTTTGCCTTTTGAATTGAAGCAGCTCCTCTTTCATAGCTTCAACCCAACTTCCATCCTTTAGAGCCTCATCAATTTTCTTAGGCTCTATTTGAGATGAGAAACAAGAGTGAAGACAAACATTTGCATCATGGGTTTGTCCTCTTGTTCTTACCCCTGAATCAACATTTCCAATGATGTTTAAGGTGGGATGAGATTTGTGGATCCTTAGCTGAGGAATCACAACAAACTGCTAAGAGAGATCTAAATTAGAAAAATTTGGATTTGGCATTGATGTTTCTCCCACCACATTAGCACACTTATCAAGTGAAACTTGTTCCAATGAGTGTGTTGCATCATTGATATTGTCTTCCATGGAGTGGTTGTCAGCATCAAGAAATTCTTAATCACTTTCACCACCATAATAGTCTTCTACATTTGAAGCTTCTTTATCTGTTTGTTGAGCCCTTGAGGTGGAATTTGAAGGCATCATAGATGTATCAACTGAATTTTTCATTGTTGTGCTGATAGAAACTTCATTTGCAGGATTAATTACAACTGGAGCTGAAGTTGTATAGCTTGAAGGTCTTCTTAGCTTAAATCTTGGATCAGGATCACCTATTGGTAAAATATCTGTAGACCCTAAAATATTCTCACAAGATTTGTTAAAACAGATGGTAAATAAATCAAGATCAAATAGCCAATCAGGACCAGAACCGGTTACACTAGGTGTGTGTTCATTAAAAGTCACATTGGCTAACTCCTCAACAATTCTGCTTTCAAGATTGTATACTCTATAAGCCTTAGCTTGGGAAGAGTACCCAATGAAGTTTCCATCATATGTTTCTCAGCAAACTTGGCAATTTGATCTTTAGTATTCAAGATGGTGCAAGGACATCCAAATGACCTAAGAAAACCAATAAAAGGTTTTCTCTTGTGCCAAAGTTCATAAGGAGTCTTACCATGTGTCTTAACCACTAAAACTTTGTTTTGCACATAATAGGCTGTATTGACTGCCTCCGCCCAGAAGGTGATGGGCAGCTTACAGTCAGACAACATGTGAAATATTCGTAGATAATAATAATAATAATAATAATAATAATAATAATAATAATAATAATAATAATAATAATAATAATAATAAAAGATAATAATACTTGATAATTATCTCATTGAAGTGATGACAACACAACCTTGGTCATCTTCTCGGAAGTTTTTCAAAACCCCAACAATTCAAATTTCTTATTAATATTATATCAACAAACTTCCGAAAATGAGGGACGAATTCATCGATGCAGTTAAAAATTTGATTATAAAGTGATAATGAAATCTCAATAGGACTTCCCAGATCCTCGCTCCAATCCACCTCTACCTATATTAAATTGCTCTTTTTCGTAATCTGTTCAACATCATCGTTGATTGTCGAACTCACCGTACACCCTCGCAGTGACACCTGTTGACGACCCATTGATTTTCGAGTTCTTGCAGATCGTACAAAATACGATTTGGGTGGCTCTCTGATGTTAAATCACATATTGCGTCCTATAGATCGACTAATCACTCGATTCAAAGGTAACGTGTTGAACTTCTCAGTTTCGTTTATTGTTCATCTCCTTCATTTCGTCCCTCAATAATAAAACCGATCTCATCCTCGGGTTGCAGTTATTGAACCTTCCCTTAACCGCATCTGCTCATACGCCACAGTTGTCGGAACTACCACAACCAATTGTCATTAGATTAACTCCGGTAGTCATCTTGTTCTTCATTCGTAAGGTAAGAATTTGACCCAATGTATTATGTTCAAGTTTGTGATAGTTAACTATAGTAATCAAACTACAAAAAAAAAAAAAGGGGAAACTCATGCAGTCATGCAACTATTACGAAGAGATTGATTTCCAAATATTATAGTTGCCATGATATTATTTTATTACTTGCATTGGTTGTACCATGCACCCATATGCAGATTTGTTTTTGTTTCAATGTGCAATGACATAATATCAATAATTCAATAAAAAGAAAACTAAAAATATAAAAATGGCATTCTTCTACCACTAGTATTAAAATAAGAATTTAATACTAAAAATGTATATAAGTCCTACAAAACTCCTAATCGAGAAGCTCACCAAGTTAATTTTGTCATTATTATATTTTTTGTATGGATAAGTGTGGAGATAAATTGATGTATGGTTTAAGAAAAAAAAAGTAAAACATATTATAATCAAGTTTTCTTAATCTTAAAATATATAAATATTCTTAATATTAAGATACTAAAATTATAAAATTTAACAAATAAACAACTTAATCTAGTTTCAATACAATTTGATTTAACACACAAGTAATTAACACGTAGGCTCTTGATATAAAGGAGACATCCTTGAGTTTCATAATAATCTTAAGGTACGGATTCCGACCCTTCTTCTCTCATAGCATGAATACCTCCTTTTCGTGTTCTCTATCTTTGAATTTGTGATGTAATTATTGAAATCTATATTGTTGTTACAAGTTTTGAATCATATAGTTCGCATTGTTTTCATGCGATAAGATTTAATTGCTTTGTATTCATCGTCGCATGCTCCTAATATTATTTATTATTAGTTATGGTTAGTGATATTTCGCAAGGGTTATGAACCTTAGTGTAACTTATTGTGTTATATTAGTTTGATTGTATAGTATCTTTGACCTCCATACCCGAGCACATCCTCCTATGGGGACATAGGGCATCATTATGGCACAAGTTACGTGCTCTATCTATGGCAAAGCGATTAGACCACAGCGACTCTAAATTATCAATACGTGCTAAGTTGTTGCAAATATTGATTAGTGTTAAAGGAGGCGTATGGATCAATCCTAGGATATCATTGTTATTGTTTATTGGTGAGATGGTTAGGTGTGTGTGCCCACATTCCTATCTCATATATTGGTGCATTAGAACTGCAGCTAATGTACATATTGTTAATTGTTTATTGTCATCAGCTCATATGGGTATTCCTTTTAGATGATCATTATTATTTGATTTTTTACTCGATCATCTTATTGTTATTGTTATTCATCACGGTATTGCTATTGTTTACTTCCGTTATTGAGAATTCTTTGGTTCAGCCGTGTTTTCTTTTGTTGTTTTCTTTTATGTTTATAACTGGTACTCAAGGGGCTCAAGGGAACGAGTGAAGAGAGTTAACCCAAGAAGTTAGGATGAGAATATTTGGATTAATAAGGCTTAATCGTATTTTAATTTTTGGACTTTATTTAAGTTATTTAGACCTATGTAAGGATTTGAATGTTTCTTAGTACTTAAATTATATTTTTCTAGTAACTCTGATTTCTGTTTGTGTGACACGTCAGCCCTACTCGGGTAGGGGTGTTACAGTTATGGTATTAGAGCTTAGGCTCCTTCCTGTAGAAAACTTAAACTAAATAATTAAGACATGTGAGGATTGGGTAGATGTTGGGCTAGGTTCTCTATATATGATATGTCTATTTTCTAATTCAATTTATTCTGATTAATTTGATATGTTTCATTCTATATGCCTCGCCGTCGCACTTCACGAAATTCTAGCGGTCGGATGGACCTGATCCAAACCTTGTAGGTGCTATGACTCAAGCACTTACTGCTATACTACCTACTCTGATTGATGCAGTACGTAATCCGAACCCCAATCCAAACCAAAATCCGAATCCCAATCAAAACCCCAATCCAAACCCAAATCCAAACCCAAATTCGAACCCCAATCCAAACCCAAATCCGAACCCCAATCCAAACCCAAATCAAAACCCAGATCCGAACCCAAATCCAAATCCGACTGGTGCAGATGTTTGGCTAGCGCGGTTTCAAAAGTAAAAACCACGATCCTTCACAAAGGCGACTACACCTGTAGTGGCCAAAGACTGGATTGCTCACATTGAGAAAATTTTCACTGTGCTTAGAGTTGATCAGCAATACAGGGCGGGTTTAGCTGCTTATAAGTTGGAGGAAGATGCTCAAGTATGGTGGGAAAATGTGGTAGCTGAAAGTGGAGGTAAACAGTTCGTTGAGACCCTATCTTGGAATGACTTTCGTGCCATCTTCTTCGACAAATACTTTACTAATGTGGATAAAGCAGCATATAGACGAGAATACGATAACATCCGTCAACAAAATGATGAGTCACTCACTGATTTTACCGACTGTTGGGATTCTTAGGTGCTTCTACTCGACCACCTGAGGAACGTGCCGAAAAGTATCAATGGGCAGTATGTGATCGGATTCATAAGGCTATTATTCACTCCACTTTCAATAATGTTGAGGAAGCAATTAGGGCTACAAAAAGGGTAGACCTGGAGATAAAGGAATTTCTAGAAAAATTTGAGAATAATAGGAAGCGGAATAGAGATGAGACTTCTAATCAGGCTGGCAGTGATTCATCTCAAGGATCTGACCGAAATGGAAATGATCGTCAGAAAAATCAAGCATCGGGGAAGAACACTAAGCCATGGCATGGTAGGACTCGAAGTCAAGGTCAAATGATGCCCTATCAGCAACCAATTGCAGCTCAACTGGTGAATCAAAAAGGCAATCCTTCTAAACATCCGATGTGTACTCATTGTGGAAAGCATCATCCCGGAATTTGTCGTCAACTTACAGGAGCTTGTCTTGGTTGCGGGGATATGGGGCATAGGCTTAGTCAATGCCCAAAGGCGAGAAACCGACATGAGAATGCTGCTAAGGGAGCTAATGCACCACCCACTACCGGAGGTTGAGTATTCACACTAACTACAGGGGAAGCTGCTAATACTCTAGGTACATTTTCTGTACAGTTCCTTTCTAATAATCATAATCTACCTTCATTGATTCTAGTTTCTACTGTCATTGGTATCTTATTAGTTATCAATACATAGGTACGATTTGTGGTGTACTTCATTATGGTGACTATGATATTTCTGTATTGTTTGATACTGGCTCTACACACTCGATAGTATCTCATCTATTCACTAAGCGCCTTATGATCATGCCTACTGCTCTAGAGCCTACATTGGTGATTTCTACTCCTGTTGGAGAATCGATTGTCATTTCTCAAGTGTACCAAAACTGTCCTATTCAGATCAAATCAATCATTAGAGAGGCTGACCTATTTCCTATGCACGTGGGTGATTTTGATATTATACTTGGCATGGATTGGTTAACACGACACCGAGTCACCATAGAGTGTCAAACTCGTCGTGTGCTATTTGGTACCAGATCCTATGAATCCTGATTTAGTTTACCAAGGGAGCCTACCTTGGAAGTCTCTCAAAATCATCTCTGCTTTGAAAGCCCAAAAGCTTATGTCCCATGGATGTGAGGGATTTTTAGCTGCTATCAAAGATACATCAGTGGATACTCCTCATATTGAAGAATTTCCTATTATTTGAGAATTCTCTGATGTTTTTCCTGAAGAACTACCAGGGTTACCCCCTGAGCATGAAGTGGAGTTTACTATTGATTTAATTCCCGGGGCTGAACCTATTTCTAAGGCACCTTATCGAATGGCCCCAGTAGAGTTGAAAGAATTAAAAGAACAACTGCAGGAACTATTACAACTCGGATTCATTAGACCAAGAGTTTCACCATAGGGAGCACCTGTATTTTTCGTGAAGAAGAAAGATGTTAGTATGCGTCTATGTATTGACTATCGAGAGCTTAATAAGATTACTATCCGGAACCGCTATCCACTACCGCGTATTGACAATCTATTCGATCAACTACAAGGAGCAAAGCTTTTCTCCAAGATTGACCTCAGATCAGGATACCATCAATTAAGGATCCGAGACCAAGATGTTCCTAAGACAGCATTTCGCACTCGTTACGGTCGCTACGAGTTTCTAGTCATGCATTTTGGCTTGACTAATGCCCCAGCTATCTTTATGGACCTCATGAACAGAGTGTTCCACCGCTTTGTAATTGTTTTTATCGATGGCATCTTGGTATTCTCTAAAAGTAAAGAGGCGCATGAAGAACACCTTCGCATGATTATGGAGACCTTACGCCAAAAGAAGTTATATGCTAAATTTCAAAGTGTGACTTTTGGCTTGAACAAGTGGCATTTCTAGGCCATGTTGTATCAGCTAAAGGTATCACTATGGATCTGGCAAAGGTGGAAGCTATTACAAAGTGGACTCGACCGACATCTATCACAGAAGTTCGTAGTTTTCTTGGTTTAGCAGGCTATTACTGGCGTTTTGTGGAAGGTTTCTCTCGTGTGGCATTGCCTCTAACTCAACTTATGAGAAAGGGAGTAAATTTTACTTGGAATGAGGATAGAGAAAAGATTTTTGAGGAACTGAAGAAAAGACTAGTAACTGCCCCTATTTTTACTTTACCATCGGGCTCTGGCGGTTACCAAATTTATAGTGATGCATCAAAGAATGGACTTGGTTGTGTTCTTATGCAGCATGGTAAAGTTATTGCATATGCTTCACGATAGCTTAAACCGTATGAAGTAAACTACCTAACGCATGACCTAGAGTTAGCAGCCGTCGTATTTGCATTAAAGATTTGGAGACATTATTTATATGGAGAGACATGTGACATCTTCACTAATCATAAGAGCCTCAAGTATATTTTCACTCAAAAAGAACTCAACATGAGGCAGAGGAGATGGTTGGAACTACTCAAGGATTACGATGCCAACATCCAGTACCATCCGGGCAAGGTGAATGTCATGGCAGATGCTCTCAGCCGAAAAAGTGCCGGTGGAGTGGCATGTCTTCAAATCCAACCACAGATTATCTCAGATCTTGATAGAATGGAAGTTGGGTTACAGTCTGGTGCGTCTAACAATTATCTAGCCAAGATGAGGATAGAATCTGATCTTATAAAACGGATCAAGGAAGCTCAAAATCAAGATGGAGAACTTTGGGCGATATTACAAAATGTGAAGATAGGAAAGTAGTATGAGTTTTGAGTTGATGAACAAGGAGTTATCTGGTGTGGTAATAGGTTATGTTCCTAGATGATTCAACCCTTCATGAGTCCTTATTAGTAGAGGCACACAACTCACCTTTCTCTATTCACCCAAGAGCCACTATATTGTTGAAATCTATATTGTTGTTACAAGTGTTGAATCGTATAGTTCGCATTGTTTGCATGCGATAAGATTTAATTGCTTTATATTCATCATCGCATGCTCCTAATATTATTTATTATTAGTTATAGTTAGTGATATTTCGCAAGGGTTATGAACCTTAGTGTAACTTATTGTGTTATATTAGCTTGACTGTATCGTATCTTTCACCTCCATACCCGAGCACATCCACCTATGGGGACATAGGGCGTCATTATGGCACAAGTGACGTGCTCTATCTGTGGCAGAGCGATTAGACCACAGCATCTCTACATTATCAATACGTGCTAAGTTGTTGCACATATTGATTAGTGTTAAAGGAGGCGTATGGATCGATCCTAGGATATCATTGTTATTGTTTATTGGTGAGATGGTTAGGTGTGTGTGCCCATATTCCTATCTCATATATTGGTGCATTAGAACTACAGCTAATGTACATATTGTTAATTGTTTATTGTCATCGGCTCATATGGGTATTCCTTTTAGATGATCATTATTATTTGATTTTCTACTCGATCATCTTATTGTTATTGTTATTGATCACTGTATTGCTATTGTTTACTTTCGTTACTGAGCATTCTTTGGCTCAGCCGTGTTTTCTTTTGTTGTTTTCTTTTATGTTTATAACAGGTACTCAAGGGGCTCAAGGGAACGAGTGAAGAGAGTTAACCCAAGATGTTAGGATGAGAATATTTGGATTAATAAGGCTTAATCGTATTTTAATTGTTAGACTTTATTTAAGTTATTTGGACCTATGTAAGGATTTGAATGTTTCTTAGTACTTAAATTATATTTTTCTTGTAACTTTGATTTCTGTTTGTGTGACACGTCAGCCCTACTCAGGTTAGGGTGTTACAACATGGTTCTTGCAGCTTCAATCAGTGTCTTGTTTCTCCTCTCAACAACACCATTTTGCTGAGGAGTCCTGAGAGCACTGTATTTGTCTTGTAATACCCTTTTCATCACAAAATGTATCAAGGATTTGGTTCTTGAATTCAGTTCCATGATCCCATCTTATGGTTTTGACCTTGTGATCACATTGAATCTCAATCTTTAAGATGAAATTCTTTAGAATATCAAGGGTCTCATCCTTAGTTTTAAGGAACAAGACCCAAGTGAATCTTGTAAAGTCATCTGTGATCACTAAACAATAAGAGGTCCTTCCTAGACTCATTACACTAGTGGGGCCAAAGAGATCTATATGTAACAAGTGTAGGGGAGTAGTGATGGAGTTTCTTTCCTTTGGCTTGTAAGATACCTTGTGTTGCTTCCTTTTCAGGCATGCAACAAATGATCATCACTAGTAAACTCTTTCTTTGGCAATCCAGTTACCACATCATTCTTAATTAGTTTATTCAAGTTTTTAAATTTTACATGGCACATTCTTTTATGCTAGAGAAAAGACTCATCACTATTTGCTTTAGACAGAAAACATGAAACTTCTGCCGAGGGAGATGTTTCTTGCAAATCCATCTTGTACATGTTTCCTTTCCTAGTGGCTCTGAGCAGGATATGCTCATGAGGAATGACCATCCCAAGCTTGAGAACAATGCACTCATGCTCAGTAAAGAGCATGTTATGACTATGAACATAAAATTGAGATACACTTAGAAGATTGTATCCAAGCTCCTTGACAAAGTTTAACTTTTCAATGTATGGCTTACCATTTGTAACCTTGCCCCTTCCAGATATGTAACCACCTTCATCTTCTCCGAAAGCAACTGGTCTTCTATCAATTCTCTCAAAGATTTGTAGTGACCTATTGCATGTCATGTGTTTGGAACAACCACTATCAATGATCCAAACATTCTTGTTTGTCTTGAGTTGTTCCTTCACAAAAAGAGATGATTATTTACATTTGGAAACCCAAGCCTTATTGGTCTTTGTGACATCCGGTAATTTTTCGTTACCAAACTCCATTAGTTCCGTTAGGTCTTGCATACATGTGTCGTGAGAACACACTAGTTGTCGTTGAACATTGGTGACTTAATAATAATAATCTATGATTAACTATAATAATCTAATTAGTAATGTTGATTATTAGTTCTAATTATGTGGTTCATAAATTTATAGAATTTTAAACATTTATTTTGTGAATTTTACGTGATAACGTGACAACATGTTAAATATATTTCATGTGTTGTGTGACTTGTTGTAAATATTTATGATTATGATTATTGATTAATAATACTTGTAATTGGTAGTTAAAATTGTTAAAAAAAATGCTAAAGATATTAACTTTTACAAAAGTTGTTTAAAAGGGGGGTTTATATGCAAAAAATTATTTATGTTAAGTTGAAAAATCCCAACCCTAGCCTCCCACAACCCAGTTTCAGCCACAAGCAGCCCTAAACCCCACATTATTTTCGAAATTGAGCAATAACAAGCACATACAAGTCGATTTTGATTAGTTCAAAGTGGTTACAAGGTGTTAACAAGTCTAATTCTTTATTTATACACGTTTAAAGGTTAGATTTCATTAAGTTTTCATAGTTCTGATTCATGATGAACCCTAGTTCGAAATTATGTATAAGAATATGAAATTGATGATTTTTAGATGTTGATATGATGTTAGTTAGGTTATATGAATGCTAGATTATGTTGATTATGCAAGAAATCAATGGTTTGATCATCTAGTTCATACATTGCCATAAGAGGAAACCTTTTGTTCTTGGAATTCATGATTTGATGATCTTATGATGTTATATACAATGCTTGGATGTTAGTTTGATTGAATTGTGCAAGAAAATCCATGAATTTGAGGTGTTGATCGTGACTTAATAAAAGTAGAAACTTTTGTGTGTGATGTTTGGGAATTTGGATGAATTAGTGATGATCATCATGTTAGAATGAATGTATGAACTTGATTAGGTATAAAATTGATGAAATTATGATTGAATTGGATGCTAGATCACTTTTGGGTGTTACTTTCCCTAAATGGAATTTGTAGAACACTAGATATGATGAATTACGCATACTTGTGATGTGATCATGTTAGAATAATTATTGATGATGTTTGATGTGATATAATGTGTTAGTTGAGTTGTACAGATGCTTGGTTGTTCATGTAAGAAGTATAGGTTTTGGTGATCATACATGAGGATGAATTATGATTAGTGATTAGGTGATCATGTTTGGGATTGGATTGATTGTCACTATGAATGTTGGTTGGAATGAACTAAGTAAATGAATGTAATTATAATTTTCATACATGCATGCGAATCTGAGGCCCCTACTTAGTAGGATTGGCAGGGTTTAGGATGTAAAGTCATGGGTGGCTTCACATGGCATGTAGTGCATGATTAGACTTCACGTATGATTTATTTGTTGTGATGTATTTGTATTTGTGTTGAGCATGTTGGTTGTTTGAGATTTGCATGAGTGTATGATGATCTAATATGGTATGATGACCTAGGTAGAACTTAGGTTGATAATGTGATACATGTGGATAATTTGTATGACTCTTGTATGTTAAGTTGTCATATACGATTAAACTATATTCCAACTAATATGTCATCAACGGGTCAAACAGGTCAACTAGGTTAACCTAGGATTGTTAAGTTTCCAGTGTACACGTAATTATGTACTTGTATGTTCTAGGTAACCTTTGAAGAGTTGTCTTTTCACCTATCATCAGTTCTCTTTTGTCATTATCTTTGCACACTAGCTGAGTTCATGCCCATCTATTTTTATAAACCTTCTTCTGGGGGAGTTAGCATACTTGTTCTCAAATGCTATTTTATTATTATAAGTTGTGTATGTTTTAACATAGTGCTTAATACCTGGAAAGTCCTCACACTTTCGGATCGTTAATAATGGTAACTAGCGGGAAATCTTAGGTAGTACTACTGGGTCTGACGAGCCCCACCTGTGCAACTCGAGGTCAAACGGGTGCAACTTTGTCCTAAACACAAACATCATCATGACTTGGTATGTCGTGATGGGAGGCAACAAACGAAACACAGTCATCTTCGATCGTGAAATCACTATGGTTATTACTTGTGAATGAAGACTAGCTATCTATTTTCAATGCACTTCTTATGTTATGCAAATATTATTGATTATATTAAACGCAAACTCTTGAACTCACCAACCATTGTGTTGACATTTTAGTATGCTATTCTCAAGTCGTTAACTCTACTTGCCATTAGGATTACCACACGGGACTAGCATGTATCCTAGACTCTATTTTAAAGACTTAGTTGTGGGTTTTATTTATGAGAGTTTTAATATTTGGGTTGGCACATGTTTTGCCAAATATGTGTTTTTATATTTTGGTTTTGTTTTTATTACTAAACGCTTTTGCATGGTTTTCTAGTTTTGAACTCTATTTGGTTTTGTTTAAAATGTGGCATATAGTGTCGTTCTGAGTAACTAATGATTGTGATCCTGGTTTGTTCATATGCCTCGTGGTAAAACCCGTATGTGGATTTTGAGGGTGTGACAGATTGGTATCAGAGCCATTGGTTATAGGGAACTAGGTTGCATACACACTAGATTATAACCACACACAGTTATTTACTCATTGCTTATCCTCTTATTGTATACTCATTAGCATACACCACATACACTGTGGTATGGCATCATCGTCTCCATCCCCTATTTGACACACACCAGGAAAGGAACCCGAGGGTCCTATTGTTCATTCATTGTCTATTAGTTATGGTTCTAGACCTTCCATATTTATATATGATGTGTACTTTCCGGATGTAAGGCCCCGTTCCCGGAGACCTCACAGTTGGTCATTCACAACATTAAATACGTTAAACATTATAAATTTACAAGCTTAAGCAGCGGAATTATTTTACCAAAAACCATTCATTTCATTAAAACATTGTTGTTGAGCAATACACTATTGTTTAACCAATTACAAAAGAATTGTTTAATTGCATTACAAAACAACAGCAATAACAAATATGAATGGA